>LQNS02278165.1:20171844-20208890 GCA_001587735.2 Parhyale hawaiensis
TTAAAATAGAAATCTTTTATGGGTATAATGGAAAGCTAACAATTATTATCAACTCCATGTTATGGGTCGTGAGACTGAGCTTCAAAACCATCTGTAGAGTAATCTGGAGGTAAATCAACTATTATTAAAATTTACGTTCATAGCAATCCCTTATGCGCTACTTTCAAGTGATCATCGACAGCAACGTTACCACCCCTTTCAAACGTTCGATCTATTAGTGATGCTTCACCTAGTGGTGTTTGTTAGGTAGCTTCTTTATAATAGAACCAGCATACAAAATACTAGGCAATTTTTCTGTGTCGTTATATTCTTTATTTCTATACTCATTCAATAATTTGCTTTGCAACTTCCAATTTGTGGAGGGTAGCATGCACTGTGCAGATCCACTGCACTGCACGAGCAGTTCATTTACAGTGTATCAAACAATAAAAATGTTATTTGTTTTAGAAAGCTTATTGTGACAAAATTTCGAGAAAATTATCAGCACCGACGTACGGAACTCATGCCAAAAATTTCCGTTGTAAATTCTTAGTTGGTTGCCTCACAACGCAAGAGAAATAAGTAAAAAAAAACACACAAAAGAAAATTATGATCTTGGTTGCTGGGCTAACCAAAGTGCACCGCAGCTGTCCTGCATGATTACTGTATGCGCCTTAACCTCTCTAGCTGCGTGACTTAATCTACCCTTTGCACTATGCGAGGCTCTATAATCATATAATATGATAAACCATACAATGCAGTGTTTACAGCTGTTGCCCAAGGGAGCATAAAATGCGAAACGCTATTTGCCAACCCTCAAATTACGTTCTGTTGCCAAGGCTTCTGCTGGTATATTTATTGTACAATTCCATTTATTGTTTACAAACTCAGCCGCGACAGATTTTTTTCACTGTACCAGGCCTCATTAGTGGAGTTTCGCGTATAGAGTCAAAGCTGAGAAGTATAGACGTCTACATTTAACAGAGTCTATGCTACGCAGACACTGAGAAAACTGCAGTGTATTATACTGATGTAAGTTTTCTGTGATTAGTGCGTCATAGAAAACTATATAAAAAATTCAATGCAATACATGCATCCATATCTTAGTCACATCTGTATCTCTTGAACTGATAAAAAATATAATTAAACCATATCTTTGCTGAATAGCATTTACTCTTGTCGCTATTTTTACTTCCTTTAAAAGTTACATCATGAATTCATTCTCTACTTTTTAATTTTTGCGGAAGTTTGAAGTAATTCAAGCGAAGTGACAGATATACATGTTTATATTTTTGGGTGCTAAGGTATCAGCACATGAAGGATTACACCAGTAGCACCCCATATAAATGACCAGCTAACCTTAGGCTTATCTACCATGAACAGCCGGCGACTTAATAGACAGAGGAACGTGCAGCTGATAGCGCTGTGAGCCGTCTACGCTATAGACGTACTGCAGTTCACGAAGTCTACGCTTCTGTGGTTTCCTACCAAAGGATAGTCTACTTTCTACAGGTTTTACTGAACTCGTATATCTTAATTTGAGTAAAGTACAATTTAGCAATATGTGTATATGCTTTTGATTGTGTCACTGTATTAGTAACTTTTTCAGAAAAAACCTGTACTATTTGGCAATTAGGGTTTTGCGAACCAGAAGAAGCAGAACATTGCAATAAGGGCTCCAGCTGAGTGTGCTTGGGAACGGCTCTACCTAAATTTAACTTTTATTCAGCTTGACAGATTACTTTCTAAGGTGAGTTCGCAATTACTGCATTGCTTAATATAATTAACAATGTTGGAATTTACAAGTAGACCGTTGAAGATATCTTCTGAAGGAAGGACTTCTACGCTTCGTCTCCTTCGATAACAGTTACCGAACACTAAGGCGAGTACATTACTGAGGACTTCTACCCTTTGATGATAGTTACCAAAGGCGGAGGCGAGTAGATAGTTGAGGACTTCTACTCTGCGATAGCGATTCCTGAAGACTCAGGCGGGTGTAGAATAACAAATTATTGATGACCAAGTAAGGAAGGCTACCAGCTCTCTAGCAGAACAGGCTACATTACGGCGACAATAGGTAAGCGCTGGCTAGACAAGGTCGAGATGTAGATGATACAACGCAGCTGCTTCCGAACAGTAAACTCTAATAATAATTTAATGACGCAACCGATTAACACAGCGTCATTGCGAGAAGCTGCTTTCATTAGCTTAGACTGGTCTGGACACGTTGGTTTTACAACTTTAGATCGAATTTCAGTAGTTAATCTTCAACAAAATATCGTTGGAATGGCCTGAAATGGAGCAGCATTGAGCTATGGCCTTCTTGGGGTATATACAGTACATAAAATCCGTTTAGGATTAATTTCAAAATCTAGATTACAAACAGCAAAGCAAACGCTCGTAGTTAAGGTTCAAACTGACGAGACTAGCTCATCTCGATATGCCTTAACTTTCTACACCCAGAAGTACTTGTACCAAAACTATTGCCTTCTAGGAAATTTATAAAAGAAAATAGCGCTACGTCAGGCAGGTGTCATTTTAATAACAAGGCGACTTTAACCGAGCTGTGGAGTAATCAATTATAATTTATATACATTCGCAGTACCAGTTACTACAACTGCTCGTCAGATACATCTGTTATCATTTTATTACTTAATTCTATCTGTCTCGTAAAAAAGAACCCTACAGGAAATTCTTGATCAGTGTAGTTGAGCGGCACCACACGTATCGAGAGATATGTACATATCGAGCTGCCCTAGCTGGGGTCTACGTAGGAAAACGATGTAAAGTATATGTTAAATGTAAAATTGCAAGATCAATGCAGGAATGTACACGTTGTCTTGTTTACAATATGGCTTCCGCACTTTTTCTCCCAAAACAATGTTAGAATAGCTGATAGTGAGAATATAAGTGGGTGGGCAATAATGGGACAATATTGTGGGTAGATCCGGCTTGCCGTTACTTGTTAAGCACTCGCAGCATTGATAGGTGCCTCCGGTTGCAGTATTTTAGGACATAATTATTACAAGTTGCATAAAAACAAAAATAGTAAATATTAATATAATAAATTTTATTGCTAGATTACACGCGTTTTTTTATACTTTTATTAACTGTGTACTGTGCTCAGCGACTGAATGCTTTGTACGTTCTCGAGCATGCAAACGAAACTTTAACATGTACGTTTTCTGCTGGCTACCAACGCTGTAAACTGAAAACAAATTCATTTCATGATTTTGACAATGCATCTGCAGTTGCCACCATTTAAGGCGAAGTTTTAAGAAAAACGGTGGTGTTACGTGCATAGAAATCAATAGGTAGCAGGGAAAATTCTACGGTAAGATATTTTGAATTGCTCGAAAGTTATGATGAATATTGGCTAACAAGCATCCTGCTGGATGCGCCTCTCGAACAACTTTTTCGCAGAATCTGAAAGAGCAAATATTGGCAAAATGCCACTCGCTGCAATTTTTACTGCTCGGCTGCATTGGGTTTTAAAGTCGTACAAAACGAGGTACCCACGCTCAACGAGGTAAAAAAATAAAATAAACCGGAAGTAACACTAATCAACAGAAGTTTATATCGAGAGTTTCCTTTATTTGCAACGCAATGTAAATGATATACGAGAGGAGGGGCTCAATTTTCATACTCTACGGATACTGCTCCAAATAATTAACTATCTAGCTGCACATTACTATCATACACGCACATATTCGTGACCACCTTCCCCTTATTGAGTTGGTACCAGACTACCTCTGTTTACAGTTGCCAGAAAAATATTCGTACAATGAATACTCCCTTGTTGACTGCCCATGGTATTCAACTTACGTTACAGTATATGTACGTAAATGTAGCGCAGTGAAAACAGGAAAAGCTTTCCTCTGCCCTTAGATGCAAAATGGAGACAGTTGAATTTCAACCCAAAAATAGAGGGATTGCAACACAATCTAGACTCGAGGAAAAAGAAGTGGCACACCAATTCAACTACTGTAATACATTGTACTTCCGTACTTCTATGGTACTTATACGAGAATGATTAAAGCAGTTCTTTTACAAATTTGTCGCTGGGAAAATGGGAAATTTTAAACTGAAACTGGCTCCAAATAAATAAGAGATCAGATCGAGGATCTTAAGATGCCAGTTCACCCACTCGTACTTCAGCAGTTGCTCCACTAAGATATGCTTGCCTGAGGGATACGTTTGGGACCAAGTTTATATTTTGAAATGGGAGTAAATATCAAATTCCCAACAGAACCTGGAAGCCATTTTAGATTAGTGATGCCTTGCATAAAGTAGAATAGACTGCTGCCTAAAGAATGATAGGTTCTAGATTGATAAAGGAAGTTAAAGAAGACAGATAGGGCCAAAAAAAAATCACCTGAAAAAGTAGAGGGCATCCGCCTTAAAGAACGAAGCAATAGTGGCCCAGGTTCCAACATTAGTGGAGCCAGTCTGACAGATTTCTGATGAAAGGCAAGGGAACGAGGTTGAATTCCCCATGGATCATTATGCTCCATTTTGCATCAGAATTCTGCATTCGGTAAGCTCACAGCTTGCTGGGTGCCCGCAGCATTTTGTACTGGTCAGTGAATCAATTAGGTGACATGTCAAGGAGCACCAGCCAAATTGATATCAAGAAAGAATTTTTTGGAGTCAGAGAGAGTGAACCGAAAATTTATTGGTGCAATCCAAAGATTAAAATTCAGTCGATGCAGTGGCATTCCAGAGCATGTGAAAGAGTCAGCTCATCAGGTGATGGCCACCATTTTTCAGGATTCATAAAGAAAAATTTTGTAGATTTTGTTGAGAATCAAAGAATAAGTGAAGAGCATTTTTAAAATGTTTGGAGGAGCTGATGATATCATTGATAAAATAACAATTAGAATAATTCCACAATACACCATCACAATACGCCAAGTCCTTCATCCAATTTGGATGAGATGTTTTGAGAGAATTTCGTAGAAACTTATGGCCTTAATTGTGATATTGCTTCTTCAGACTTTTTTGTTCTTAAGACTTGAAGAACACATAAAGAAGCACAATCACTGAAGGAACATACTCAGCTGTTTTAACATGGTGCAGAAATCACAGCATGGATTGATGAAGACTACAGAAGAGGGTCAGCGGTAGAATATCAGCCTTCAACACTGCAGTGACGTGAATAGAGGCTACATTGACAAATAATATGGATCCAGTACATATGGATCCGCAATGCATATTCGGTTGTGAGAACCAATGATAACAGTTCCTTGTCGTAACCGTATCGCACAAAACTAGGTCTATTAGCGCTGACAGTACAATTGTTTCAGGTTGAGATATTTGGCACATTAGTTTGAGGGTAAGCTCTGCTCGATCCATTTAGTACCAAAAACTTCTTTTCTCTAGTGATTGATTAGTGATTGGTTACACCTTTTGATCACATTAATAATATAATTGTTTACGTGCATGATCATAATGGTATAACGTAGACGCTTTTTAAAGACATCAACGCCTATTCCCTAAAGTTTTAATCTACTTCTTATCGTTTAAGTAGCGCTAAATGAGCTGTGGCGTACGCAGCATCTATCTCGAAAGAAATTAACGCTGAGTAAACGCCTACGTGGGGCTAAGATAGAGCAGATATGGAGCAACAAATGATCGTAAAGGCCTATTCCTCGAGATTAGCCGAGGTTAGTTATCTGTTCTTTGTGGTACAATCCGACAGCTTGACAGAACAATAATCTAAGGAGAGCTATGCAAAGTAATTGGCTTTTTCAGATTCTTACCACATCAATAAGCGAACACTTCGTTCTAAAGCAGCAACTCGACCCAATAGCCATTGCCGTGTGGCACGAAAACGTTACTACACGTAATAACGTCCAGTACTAAAAGATCATTAGCCAAAAACGAACATGGCAATGCTCTCGGCTACCTGTCTTGAAGAAGGGACACAGGCCAACAGCCATTGCGTTATGCTATAGCAGAACTGCTCAGAAGCACAAAGCACTGAAAGTCAATTGGCCAGACAGTAACAACACAATGCGCTCTGGGTCACAAATTGCCGTTATACGCCAAGGCTGCAGGGAGCAAATGCACACTCTCTCTGAATTCCCGAGATTTGATGGCGCTATTCATTAATGGTCGCCACTGAGGCAGGCAATCAAGCAATTCTGTGAGCGAAAGCCATCGTTTATTCATTTCCAGGCGGGTATTAAACCGAGTCTGTGGGGGAGGGGACTTGGGGACACTCCACCCTGCAGCACAGGCAGCTAGCACAGGCATCGGGCCAGGCACAGCGTGTGGTAAAAATTGCTCCGGATCACTATGGATGGTCGGCCATACCTGAACATCGGAAAAGATTGGCCGATACTAGGAAGAAATTCTAGTCGGGATGAAAGTTAATTGAGATTCGCGTTTTACGTAGGAATAAAGATCTAGCACGGTAAGAAATACGATAAATCTAAAGAAATAGGACAAAATAGAATAACTGAATGGTACCCTAAATACGATATGCTGAATAAACAATGAGAAGGTTATGCTATTGCACAGCTTGTTGTTAGAATGAAGAGTAGAGTCTTTGTACAGGGAAAAAGATCCCCAGTCTACGTTAAGTAAAAAGGAAATATTATACCTAATAACTATTACTCTGAGAAACCTGGAGACACTATGATTGGATAAGAATAACTTGCAGTATAAAGCATCGCTGAAGTGATGTGAAAGCTACGTCCACTGCAACCCAAAGAGTTTTCTTTAGTTTATAATAGACATTAAGCATTTAACAGGAAGAAAAGGAGGAAACAATGCTCTAAAAATTAACGGAACAAAGATCGCAGTAACTAGGCCATCCCTCACACGAACTGACACTAGGTAAGACTTTATGAAATGGTGTAAGCTGAAATTCGTTTACAGAAAAGTACAAATATGTCCCTAAACATTCTCAGCATATCCAAGTAAGCTTGTGTCAGTGCAAGACTTGCCTACGAAATAAATTGGTTTGTGTCCGTTCAATACTCACATTCAACCGCCAGTTTGTGCTCTGCCGAAGTGGTTCCGATGTCGTTGGTAACGAAGCAAGCAACTTTTGACTCGTGCAGGGTTCTGCTGACGTTACGCAGCTCGTATTCTGCGCCCTGTTCCGCTCCTTCCACCGTCACACCGCCCACCTCCCACCGGTACACCAGCTTATTGGGGTTGCCTTCAGCCGTACACGTGAACTTCACCTAAATAAACAGTTATAGAGCCAAGTGTTAGATGGGCAAGTGAATTTCATCCGAAGAGAAATAAATATCCACAATCATTAGGATTTGGATTACATCCAGTTGAGAAAGTCATTCGAAGAGAAATAAATATCCACAATTATTAGGATTTGGATTACCTCCAGTTGAGCAAGTGAATATCATCCGAAGATACATAGATAAGTGTCCTCTGTCAATAGGATTTGAATTGCCTCCAGTCGTGCAAGTGACATTAACCATTGCTAGCGTCGTCACTTTCATCGTGCTAATAAATTTCACTTTTAGAGATAGAAGAATGGCAGCAAAAATAGCTAATGCATTTAATTTCGCTTTCTTTTCATGAAAAATACAAACTATTCAGAAAGCACCTTTACAACCACTTCATCAGAAAGTAACATGCAGAGTGTAACGAGCTGGGTCACTGGTAGAGCCTAGCGATGCAGTTGATAAGTAATATTACCAGAATGTATTCACCAGAATTTGAACTCTTCCTATCATGTACCTTAGCGCACATCAACACACACTTAGCCATCTACCTCAGCCGTCTGCACCAACGAAAAATCTAAATCAGCAGATGGAACAACAAACCATCATGAAACAGAAGCTCGCTTCCTACAGCAAGAATTTGTGAGTACGTCAACATAGAGTGCGCAAGACTTAGCTGCTCAGCTTGGTGCTTCCGCGTCTTGAATTCTACATAAGCAGCGAGAAAAGTAAGACTGACAGTTCGGAACACCAGCCTTAGACACGCCACAGCCTTACTTCATTCTTGCAGCTTTTTGATAGCCCTTTGCAGGCTCCTATTTTTTTTACTGAGAATTCAGTAAATTTGCAGTTTCTTTCTGCGAATTTTTCTCGCTTTCAGAAGTGGAAAATACCGATGCCATCGAGCAAAGCTCCAAACATCATTCAGTCGATTGCATCATTAACTTCTCTAGGTGATGGCACCGTCATTCATGCCTAAATTACACAGTGCACTTTCGCTGTCAGCTTCGAGATTGCGGATGATGGCAAGCCTTGCTTATGAAGTAATTTTAGTGTACATGATACTTGTTTATTATCTGAACTCTCAAATATTTACTTTTTCTTCCATATTAGCAGTATGAATGTGCAATGTACAAATATTGCACTTTGACTAAGACTGATGGACCAAAGAAATTTTCATCTGTCTCCTAAGTACTGCAGTCACCGTCATAACGGTTGTTGTTTTCGTTATTTTACTTTAATACAAGTTAATATTTATATGAAATCCACTAAGCTGACGACTTTATTTATTTTTAAGGTATGCACGGCAATGCAGTACTTACATAGCTACGTTTTCTCTTTCATTGCATATCATTTATCGGAGTCAACTACTTCCTATACGGGTAAGCAAATATATTGTAAATCATCATATTAGTTATTTATTAATGTATCAGAAAACAACACAAAGTTGTACTCTTTGGTTACCGGCTGCAATTTGTTCCCAAGTATAAGTCAGTATACTAACTAATTAAATCGTAAAAATATAAAAATCTCGTAGCTACCTGCTCTTGCGCAAGTATGCATACACCAATTTCATCAACATTTAGAACGTTGGATATAATTTCAAAAAAGTTTCACGGCCGATCAAAAAAAAAAAAAACTTCAAACAGAAAGCTAGTTAGACAAACGCAATATTTCATTTGTTTTAAGATATACCATTATAAATTCAAAATTTGATTAGTTTAGTGACACAGAGTATAGGTACAAGCTTACGTCATCTCCTTCCTTGATCTTGACGGAGTCGGCCGCAACCTCTACTTTTGGCGGGTACTTGACGCTCATCAGAACCGTTCTCACGATCGGCTCGTCAAGCGCGACGTGCGACACTTTACAGGAGATGTTGACGTTGTCGTACGACTGGTCAGGCGTCACGTCCAGCGTATTGCGCACGGAAACCAGCGAGCTGTTCGGTAACTCCAGGGTGGTTTCTTTTGTCCCGGACGTAATTTTGTCCTCGCCTTTGTACCACGCGATCTGAATATGAGAGAGAGAGAGAGAAAAAAAAACGAGATTTCAAAACAACGCTGACAGCAGATGAATCATCGGTACAGCTGAACCTACCCGTCTGGATATCCTGAATGGGTAGTTAATACTCACCCAGATGGGGCATTGAGCAACCAAACCCCACAGCAACTGAAACGCTGCCAAAACAATGCCTCTACAAACCACTTTAAGGGTTACAGATCTACACATTGGATCGCAGATTCGGGCGTTGTATGCCCTGTTAGCTTCGATTGACGTACATCGATTAAGTGTTGAAGCATCATAAAACCATAGGAGTGGTTTAAATAAAGAGCAGGAACAGCATTGCTAATTCTTGACTACCGTAGTATTTGCATACTTAATTATACTTAAGCAGCATAGCTAATTCTTGACTACCGTAGTATTTGCATACTTAATTATAAAAATGAGGCCGTATTCTATGTCTGTACCCAAGAAGTACGAGGCAGTGATCTTCAGCTGCTAGTAAGTCCCAATAAATATCGTCATGCACACATTGATATTTTCTAGTCTTACTTAAACTCATGCCAAAGAAGAAAAACACGTCAGCACAACGTAATGACGAGTCACGCTAAATAAACGCACGTACAATTAATACGAGGATGTGCTTCTCGCACTCCGTTCCAATACATATTGAAACTCGATAGCATAGATACGGTATCATACCGACGTCCAAGCTGCACGGCCTCGCATCAAGTTGTGCTTGCATTGGTATAGTGTGACTTCTGATAACAGAACCGGCATACAATTGGGGCCGAGCGAAATTTGTCTAGGTCCAGTGGCGCGGCACGCTCGGTGGTAGTCGGCACACGTTCACTGGCCACACTGATTTCACTTCCATATTCTAGCAGGACTAATACACTTTGGTACATTGCAAATATCCATTTGCATAAGACGAAGTCTCAGTTGAATTTCAAACTAGGTCCTACTAGCGCCTACACGTCACTTGAAGTCTATTGAAGCCCCTCCACAACCTTGTTTTGTAAAGTTATCGCTTCTAATTGACGGAAAAATGAATTTTTTAAGCGCACGGGACCGTTGACAATTGGATGACTGAGTTCTTTTATAACTAATCCTTTTACCCTATAAGGGCCACGGTTCAAATAACGCTAGTCCTACGAGAAAATATTTTCGTTAGTCCTTATAGGGTTAATGAATTGATAAAACTTTAGTTTCTCGCAGTAATAGCATTGCTTGAAACATACTCTGGCGTTAAAAATGTTACGCTAAATCGATAAACCCCACAGCAACTGAAACGCTGCCAAAACAATGCCTCTACAAACCACTTTAAGGGTTTCAGATCTACACATTGGATGCGCAAAGAGCTATCAAAAGAACCTCATTTTCAGTTAAATGAAAAAAAAAAATTTGACTCGCTTTGAATAATCGTCGAACGTACTAGTAGTTTAATGGTGCAAATTATTTCATTTTTTGCAGCATGATAACTCTTCCAAGCGCTAATACTATGTACTGACAGCTTGAACATATCTTTGTTTCGTCGAAGAGTTATTTATTTAGTACAGTCGTCATTTATATAGTGATAATTAAAAAACCACTTAGCCACATATGATGGTAAAAACTATAATTCAGCCCACTTACCTTCGACTCTGGTTTAGAGAATCTAGCGATGCAGCTGATCCGAATAGGTTCGCCAGCGGTGGAAAGAATGGGAGACGGTCTGTCTATGGAGACCATGTCTTCGTTGTTTTTGGGAGGCACGTGCACCGTAACTTGCGCCTTCTTACTCAGCAGGAATGGTTCCCCTTCTGCTGCCCCCACCTGACACTGGTACTCAGCGTCGTCTGACACCAGCAGAGTGCGGATGTTCAGGAACCACTCGCCTGCCAAAAATAAAATTACTGTAAAGGTATTTATATCAACCCTCCTGAGTCACACACTCCAATTAGAAAACCTACACTCGTTGGTTCGTGGAACACGCATATTGCTTCAAAAGCCCAGAGGGGTTTACGGCTGCAGTCGACCACATATTGTCTACGGCGCTATAGCAAGTTACGGTCGTGACCTATTGGAAAGCGAAGTTGATACTCGTGCTGGAACTTAAAAACTGCACAGGAAAATGCGCGGTTGTTTCTCGTTCGACCTATCACTTGGAGTTATCGTGGCTCGCATAGAAAACGTAGCAATGTAAAATACGAAGTAGTTGCACTAAAGCTTAATTGCTCTAACAAGGTCGAACTCAAACTAGAACGATTAAAAAATATAAAACAGACAATCTAATTCAAACACGTTACCTATTGTGCGTATACTCTTCAATGCGCAAAAACAGAAAGAAATGTTTCCGCAAAATTAGCATTGATGAAAAAGCCAACAACGCCATTTCAACAGTACATAAAGATGACTATGGCGCTTTTTGTAAAGGTCATATCGCCACATATGACCATGGTATTCTGGCAACCCTGAAATGCTGTTCATCTGTTAACAAGCTTGTATTACCACGAATCTGTAGATAATGAAACTTATTAACAAACTCTTATCCAAGCTCGCCGAGATTTTTGGTTCTCATTGAATGTGTTTACTATTAAAAGTAAGTTATGACACCATAACTTGTGGCAGAAATTGTACAGCGTAACGCAAACTTCAATGTGGGCGACAGGTGAGTTAACTCTCTCTGTTCCGAAACAGTCGTACCAACGCGACCTTTAAGTTAGTCCGTAACTATCGTCTGAAAAAAAAAAAATCAGGATGAACACACGAGAAACATCCATTAAAACCAAGTTACTCGGCGAACTATAAGCTCTTGATCAAAGTTTGCCCACCGTGTGGTTTACAATTTATCTTTTATTTTCACCGTACCCCTGGGTACGATATTTTAATCTTTCCCGCAATTTGCACAATCCCAATCGGAACTATATAGACATTTATCGGATGCCTACTGGTATCTGATAAATTGATAACAATGGATAAATGGCTAGAAATTTCCGATTTGGTTAATAAGGCATTAAATTCGCTTTGGCTCAATATTCGTCCTTTTAATAATTTCGCTCAGCATTTCTAATTTTTCTTTTTTCTTCTTTCTTAGTATTTCGTCGCGGGTGGTCTGAAACAAAAATATGATGTTACTGCGTTAAAAATGTGAGAATTAATTTCACTTGAGTTATTTTCAGTGCTGGGACTACCGAGTGAAATTCGGTATTTCGGTAGTGCCGGCGGTACTTTCATCTACCGAAATGCCGAATCTTTTCTTAATCTTCTACCGAAACCGAATGACTTCCTTCAGTACATTGTGATTTCCTGTGCCGACAAAAGAAGCTTCTTAGCCCTAAATGAACCACAGTTCTTCCTGGAAGACGTTAGGAAAATTCCATTGACTTTCTTTCAGTTCAGCTTTTTCACGCTGTATAGCACTTCATTGAAGAGAAAAGATGTTGCGCTGTGAGAATTGGGTTTAGTGTGTCATGATGTTTCGCTCACTCAAGTGCCACGTCCTTCCGAGCTTAGTGCAGCGTGAGCTGCCAGTGAGTGATCATACACTCCGCGTATTTGTGTTACTTTCTTTGCCAATTGTGAATATAGAGTGCCAAAATAATTCATGCACGTGTAAAACCGTATCAACATTCCTTTGAAGATTATCAACTATGCCGACGAATCCACTTTGATAGCAGTGATACCTGCTCCCCGCAGGCGTAATGCTGGCGCCCAGTCTCTTAATAGGGATCTGTCACTCATTAGTGCATAGTGCTCGGCCTGGAGTATGAAGCTGAATACCAGTAAAACCAAGTCGATGATTGTCAATCGGACTCGGACACTTGTACCGCAGCTTCCACATCTGGAGATATATGACACTTTGCTCCAGGAGTCTAGCTTCTTGGAGATTTTTGGTGTTGTCTTTAATGAGAACCTTACTTCTGAGCCACATATTAAGCGACTGGCGCCACGTGCTTCCGGTAAGATTGGGCTCCTGCGTAAATTGAATTCTGTGTTTGGTGACAGTGAAGTTGCCCATAGATGCTTTTCTGTGCCCTGTGTTGGAGTATTGCTCACCGGTTTGGGCATCAGCTGCTGACAGTCGCTTACGTCTGTTGGACCGGCTTGTTAGTTCGGCCAGCAGGCTATGCTCAGATAATGATCTGGTGGAACTGTCCCACAGGAGAGGGGGTGGCCAAACTCTGTACGTTTTATAAGGTGTACAATAATGAAAGGCATTTGTTGTATTCTTCTGTCCCGTCCCTCTAAGTCTCTAGGAGAATTACACGAGCTGAGGTCGGTGCGCACTCCTTCACGTCGGAGAATGTTAGGTGTCGAACTAATCAGTTCGGTCCGTGCTTCGTTACCCTTGTCTGTTAGCGTTTGAAACTCATTGCCGTGATCGGCTTTCGGTCGTGTTAGCTTGCAGGCGTTCAAGTCCGATGTGGATGGCTTTTTTGTTGGGTTTTCTTTATCAGCATTTCGGGCATTCCGATGTTGCAAAGTGTTTCATTTGGGTGATGCTTCCTGTCGGTAGGGGCCCGGACATGAAGTTTTAATAATAATACAGAGCCAAATACCGAAAGAATACCGAATAATTCGGTATATTTTTTCAATAAATACCGAAATGCCGAACTGAACGACCCGCCCTTGAATATCGAATACCGACACCGGCGGTACAGAACAAATACAGAATCCCAGTTCTGTTTATTTTACGTGATTAAGCTAATATAAATGTGTGAATAGTACAAATACTAACTCGTTAATATCAACAGCAAACAGTTCAAATGAGCATTGTTAAATTCGAATTAAATTTCTGGACATGAATAACTATTTCGGAACAAGAAGTGAAGTATTATTAACACGAGATAATATGTCAGTAACTCGTAGGAATTTTGAAACATCCTTTAAAAAGCACTTTTGTCCCTAGTTGATGAGGCATGATGGAGCGCATTGTTCTAGCTGAGAAATTGTGGCAATATATCAGAAAGAGTTGAATTTCACGCATTTTTCATAATCGTAAAGAAAAACTTGTCACTCTGCTACAGATTGAGAACCAATAACCAGTGTAGTTATTGAACAATTGTAGGCTGCACTCACTGTAAGACATCATGTGGAAACGGGTCTGGAATAATCAATATTTTATCTGATAACTAGCGGGTCAGTTGTAATCATAGCTCTGGTAGGAACTTAAACCTTGAGATAGCTGAGGACACTCTCCATTTAGTAATCTACCGTAGATCTCAAACATCAACTACATAGGATTGTGCCAAGGTTAACCATAGAACTTTTCCCACAATAAAAACCGAGTGGGTCAAAGCATTTTAATACAACGTATAGTAGAATAAATAATGCATTCTTACCTTTATCAGCCGATCCAATGATGCTGTAGCGGTCGTAACCTTGCAATGATCTACTGGTGCCCAGGCCGAAGCCATCTTGTGTCCACTGGACTGTACCTTTTCGGTCAGCTACTGTACATTTTAGAGTTATATTCTGACCCAATACACCCGTAACGGCCTCTGGCTCAGTCGTAAAACGTTGTTCGCTAAAACTATTATGTACAAATAATAGCAAATATAATAGAAAGGATATAAAAGATCTATGTTCCAGTTCAACTGGATTTCTTGGCCGTGAGGCAAAATGTGATAGTACTACCATCATTTTCTATTAGAGAAAACGAGCGCACTAGCTACTAGAGAAAGTTGATGTTTGCAGGAGGGACTGAAACATATTCTGTTGATCTGCAATGTTCGTGCTGGCTTGCGTTTTGTTGTTTGTCTTAGCCAATGTACCTGCAACACAGAAAAAGAAAAATACTTTAGATCACACTACATGCACAAGTGATAAACAACAACAAAGCGATAAAGGTCCAGCTTATGGCACGCCTGAATTAAACGGAAAAAATGGCCGGGACAATAAACATTCAGGAAAGATAAATAAAACTGAAGCATTTGCTTCTTTGGCAAAGTAATATCGTTAATAACATTTCTGCTAATATTTATGTTCTTTCAGAAACAAGCTCCCTGTTATGCACTATTTGTTTGTAAAATGGTAGCGGCTAAATGCTGTGATGTTATTAGCCAAACCTGATCAGATCCACACTGCTTTTAAAGAAGGTGTAATTGGGTTAAGACTGAATCACTCGCAACCTTCAACACTTTCTTTTTCTTACGGTAGGTTGAATGTTGAGAGCCGAACTACCAACGCAACGGCTGCGGTGTTTCTCTAATTTTACCGTTATTATGTAAAAACCTTTTGTTTAATATAATTTTGCCCGGAGGCAAATAGTTTGTGCGAGATTTAGAGCTTTTAACCAATTTTAATACCATTTAATTAAGGAGTACCATAGACCCGATCGTAACCTACAAAAATGTCAATTTTACGAAAAAATCACAGGATCTCCTGCTCAAATTTAAAGTGAATCAGTCACAAAGTAGAGAACGACACGTATATAAAGCCAGCTTCACACGAAATTCAGAACACGGGAACGTTTCACGCTCTTGGAACAAAGTTCCCGTGATTGCCACATCAGCTTAACGTGTTTACACGCATCGCTTTAAAATATGCGTCGCTGCGGCTTGTTACTTGTTCGAGATTAAGTGAGACATTAGGAATTATGCAAGTGGTACTTACTGAAATAGAATAACGGCAGTGGCGGCTCAGATTCTGACCGGTTGGAGAGGTAATACAAGAAGTAGAGTAACGCTTTAATTATACGTATCTCCGGGCGGGCGTTGCTGCACTAGGCATATTAGCCCTACAATTTTGAGACAGAATAATATTGGACAAGTCGAGCGCCCGTGTTCCGATTCGCTGTATACAACGGGCTTAATAATATAATAATCACAGAATTCACCGAACGAGGCCTCAATGTTACAAAATCCACATGCACGTATCAAGAGGTATTCAAGTTAGACAGAAATTGTCATAAAGTGTTGGGTTCTCTTAAGCAAAGGAGAATACACGTCAGTAACAAAGAAATACTTTGAGATGTCTTGGTAACAGAGGGATAGATAGACAAACCCGACGAAAACAAAGCCTCCGTGGCCGAGGTAATTAACATACCGTCCAAACGGGCATCTTTTGGTCACGTTAGCATAGTGCTTCGCCTACGATGCTGACCCTGAGTATGAAGGCTGAAAACTTAATGAATGGATAGACAATCCTTAGTAATAAATACAACAGCGACGCATTGATGTTACACATCAGAATCAGCTGTGCTAATGATAAGTTGCAGGAGAATTGTTGTTAGGCAACCTCTTGATAACATTTTATTAGTGATATTGACAAGAACGGCAGAATCAGAAGCGCTACCGCGACCATACGCCCCAGTGGTTGCGTGATTAGGAAAATGGTCTCGCTCATTCTTAAGAGGTCAGATGTTGTATTGTCGAATAAAGAAGGAAATACTGACGCTCGATAATGCAGCGTCGACGTTTCTGCCATTCACAGTTTACTAGGGAGGGGACACTTGCTTAACCAAAAATGGGGACGGTGAGAGGGTCGTCGTCATAAATCTTCTGTCTACAACTCTTCAGCTCGGATGCTGCCGGACACGCCGCTGGGCCCTAGTAAGGATTTATCTACAGAAAAATTTCCTTTTTCTTTCCTCAGTGCCAGTAACACTTGCAACACTTCGTTCAAGCTCAACTGAATCCAGTGAATTTCACAGGGCAGTCACCGGAGCGTTAAGGCACCAAGACCAAAATATCAAGCTCTACATACAGTAAAGAATATAGCATGTATCTATTTATCTCTTTATTTTACTTCTTAGGTCATATTCTGTCAAGCTCGAACCAGTGGCATAGCAAACATATTTTTCGTGAGCTCATAACACTCAGCTTGAGTACAGAATAAACGAAGGCTGAGGGTAAACTCTTTCCTTGAAAAGAAAACAGCAAAAAAAGTAAAGGGAATAAGAATTGTTACTGGACTAGTCTGTGCCACCATTTAGTACATGATGCAGGCAATAGTTAAGTTATTATGGTATATAGCAAGCTAAATGATGGACGCGGCCCATGTAGCGTTTTCTAGCGCGGTGATTTAAACATCATCGAAAAAGTTTAAGAGCTTATACAACTTCTCTGTTTGTAAAGCTCCAGTTAAGCGTAGGTTGCTGTAGGACACAAGTGCACACAGATGAATAAAAAAAGTAATTTTCCGTCACACAAAAACTTTCCCTAATGTTTATTTAGAAGCTTTTTATCTTCAGGTATTTAGAAAAAGCTACATAATTTTACGCTAGATTATAATTAAGTTATGATTCGAAGCATAGGGATGGACAGAAGAAGAGAATCTAATGCGAACGTTGGCGCTCCCACTGCTGCTCACTCAATGTAGGAGTGCCCCACACGACCGGAAACGCCGGTTGGGTTGTAAGATAGTCGCTACAGTCATCTCATAATGCTAACACTTATTTCTCTAGTTTTCTTCTATATTTTTCACGTTTTAGAATTTCGCTGCAAGATTCTGGTGCATCAGCATGACATCGTCGCGAAATATTAAGGAGCTGAATCGTTCTAGCGGAACATGGCTTTGAGATTATAATAGAACAAAAATCTTCTTGGTTGATTAGCGAGCATGTTCTATTACTCTTCCTACCGGGGCAGAAACAAATTAATTTTATTCTTCTTAAATACATCGTTCGTTTCTCATATAGGAATACAATTAACTCATTTATTCTGTGGTGTCCATTTTGAAATGGAAATTGCATTTGTTTGTATTATTTAATAATTATTTTAGACGGCGTTAAATTTATAAATTCATGCTCCTCTGCATCCTCTGCTAGTGAAAAAACTGTGCAACAGAAATAATAATACCTGAATATTAACTCTTCATTTCAGGAATGTGCTTAATTTGCAGCTTGATCTGCAGCTCAAGTTACGTTAACCTTCATTGCCATCGAATAATTAGGAGAGTTCAAGAGAAATAAACTAATCTCATCAGCTTTCATTTGATCAGAATGTTTCAGATGAAGGCGTTGGTTTCGCAAGTTTAGATCGAGTCTTAAATGGTAACCTCAAACCATGAAGTGGCGGTGTCACCAGTAACTGGAGTTGGTTTAATATCCCGAATTCGATCCAGAATAGCGAAACTAGCGCTCACAACTGCCTTCCCCGATGGTTTAAGGCTATAGTCTAATTGTCTTGCCTTGCTGAAACTAACCTAATCGATCACACCATTGAAATCATAAAATATCTGGCGGACGTCCAGACCTCATGTCAGCCGGAGAAAATTTTTTTTCTTGAACGCCCTGCAATTTGTTACGAATAGACACCTTCATTAGTGAAGGAGGTTGCGCCTAAGTTACCAAGTTTGGCAAAACATAGAAACTGCGGAGATCGAAGGCGAGCGCGGCTTTGTGGCCGCAATTCCTTGTTTCTTGCTTTGTCCGCCCTGCAGCCTTTTTGGGGCTTGACTGCCTATAATCCCGTCCCATTTATGGCAGGCTTTATGATTGTCAGCCCTGGGACCTTTTCAGTTATTACAAGAACGGTACGAACATGCTATTACCGCAAGTTTTCAATAATGTTTTTCCTTGCAAATATAATCTCCAAAATCTCCATAAGTAAGAAAAGCTTGCAAGACCGGAATTGCAATAAATAAAGGAAAAACAGCCAAAAAGCCATGCCAGCTCTAGTCAAAGAGCATAACCAATATTTCGCATCACCTTACATAGGCACAGCTACTAAACCTTGACACCCTCGCCGTACCAATTCGCCACCCTTTATTTTCGCTTGTCAACGTGTTATTCTAAAATACGAAATCATTTATTTTAGAATACCAGTCTACTTCAAAGGTACCAGGAAGCACAACGCGTAACGGGACGACTCACGAGAAATAAGCCCCAAAGAGTGACGTCATCATCGACGAATCTATGGCTGAGCAGCCAAGGAGAATTTAACCAGAAAAATCGTCCTAACTTGTGAAATTCATCTCTAGCGTATAAATAAGTTAAGATAATATATACTAATTTAGCAATTATCTATAGAAACGTGCAGTGCATGCTAGTGAAAACCTTCACAGCCCTAGCGCCAAATTTGTTCCCTTTCGGCGACCTGATTTAACTTCTTTTTCTTGATTGAAGCCTTATTAACACATCATATTCAGTTCACAGTGTTCTTCGCAGAACATATTTATTCCTTACCAACAAATATAAGCACCATTATAGCGAATTCTGTACGCGAGCCTATTGCTCGAACTTTCTGTACATGGCGACAACATTTTACGGTATTTTGCAGCTCAAGTAGCTGGCCAGTCGTGAGCGGGAGAATGAATGAAATAAATGTAAAAAATACGGTGATATGTTCAAGAAAACAACATACGAAGGCCTGAAGTCCCACACTCAAAAACTTCGAATGGTCGATGTGATGTAAATTTGCTACGTGCGGTCACGGCTAAGTTTCATTTTAGTCCTATTGGGTCCTCCCGTTGCATTCTTTGCTTCCTGAAAAGGTAGACTCTTTGGTTCTCATCGGCTTCATCCGCGAAGCGATTTTCCAATTCACGCCTATTTCTAATCCCAAGCCATTAAATAATTTTTTATACGATGAAAAGAAGAACGTAACTTGACAGAATATTAATGTTTCGGCCATGGACAGGAAAAAACAAGCAGATGGAGCACGGGGCCTGCAGTGAAGCGAATTCGAACTCCCGTAGCGCGAGAGGTCAAGTGACATACCGACGGGGTGTAGAGCTGCCTGGCTGTAACTCGAGCTGCGCCTGTTGGGGGCGTGACCGGCGGTCGGCGGTCTGTTGTGTGTGCGATGCTGGGGGAAAAGAACGTACCAGGCGCGGTACTATTACCAGTCACTGGATGCACAACATACTCTACTGCTAGTGCTGTTTACGATCGATATCAACCTCGGTGTTGTCATCAGTTATAATAAGCTCTCTTGATACCAACCTCATTGCTAGTATACAAGCTGTGTACGATACAGATTTTATTGGTGCGACCATTGGCGCTATTGTACAAACTGTTGCGAACCTCGCTGTTGGTATAATGAAAGTTTTCCTCGTAATGGGCACCTCGAATTCGACCTCGTCAGTAATTATTTCTAGCCGTTGACCATAGCCTACTTGCAGTCCCACTATATTGATAAACAGAAATCCTGCATGAACCACGGACCATTATTATCCGTTTGAAAAATAAATTGAGAAAATAATTCTTAGGTACAACCCCTAATTGAGCGTTAAAGCGACAAGACGCAAGTACTCACCATCGTTTTCACCTCGGGGTCACCAATGTGGCGTCACTGACAATCAAGTCATTATGAACCAGTTGCAGCTCCTTGATTCCTCATGTCATGGTATAACATTAAGCGCGTCTACCAGGATATATGAACCCTAACATTGGTGTCCTTGTAACGTGTTGTTTGTATTTATGGCCACCGCTTGTCATGTACCACAGTGACGTAGTGAACATAGCGGAAATGAAGTTAGCTTAGCGTATTACTCTCTCCTTAGCTAGCTTCTGAATCCCGGCCACTTTGGAAACTTTACTCTTGGCTACGGGCAGTGCATCTTTGTATGCGCAAGTCTGTACGATTAGATTCGATAGCTGGCTGTAGACGGACCAACAGTCCTATTCCAAGAGAGCAGCCGGAACTCAAGCTCCGGCTTTTTGTGAGTGATTGCCGCTACGTTAAAAGTATATGCCTAGATAACTAATGAAGACAGCAAAAAAAAAAAAACTCTGCCAAAGAGGTGATCGAGCTGGCACGATTAGTTGCAGAAGAACGGCTGAGGCATGAAAGATGATGGATTACAAGGCCTCTAAGGGTATGGTTACTAAATGTTGGTGTATCTTAGAGGAGAAGTTCCTAGTTGTGGAGATGTGGGAATGTTGCTCCCAGTGTTTGTCAAGACGATTCTTGAACGAGTTTACAGTATCTGCACATACCACGTCGGAAGGAAGTCTATTACAAATTTTCACTGTGAAGTGCGGTACGAACACCTGGCTCGGAGTTCTTCTTCGATCGAAATGTTAATTTGGAGTTGATCGTTGACGTTTTTATCAAAAAGATCTGTTGTAGGCACGTCACTGAAGCACATTCAACGACTTGAACGTTCCTATTAGTTACCCTGCGAGTCGTCTTTGCTCGAGAGCGACAAGTATGACTTCCTGTAGGAGAACTCGTATGGCATGTTTCGTAGCTGAGGCATCATTTTAGTGTTTTTTCGTGGAATACTTTCATTTTTAACTTTATCGTTCGCTGATGTGGCGACTAGCGTTAAACTGCAAATTCGAAATGCAGACATACTAGTGCTTTCTACAAGAGAATGATTAATTTTACGTCATGGGATTTGTATGCGACATTATGGTTATGATCTCTCAGGGCTGTTCTTACTCTTTTGGTACTCAAATCTACTTGATGACTTTTTAAAATTCATTTCAGATAGTTATTTCTAGGACACGTTGCTGGGAGACAGCTGCGAGTTCAGTTTCACATGGGGTTGATGGGTTCTCCCTCCCAATGTGTATTACGGGACATTTGTCGACACTGAAGCTCATCTGCCCCGTTTCGGCATATTCCATGAGGCGGCCAGATTCTTGTTGGCGCTCGATTCTATTCCTGGTCAATTCTGCACGAAGACATTGTCTTGTGTCGTAAGAAATTAACGGTTTTACTGTGGATATTAAGATCACTCTTTTCTCCTTGCAGCTTCAGTCGGTGGTGTCGACAAGAGAGCCATGCTCGGACCCAGGGTGAATAATCTCCTGTATTCTATGCTCTTCCAATTGTTTCCTTAACCAATAATGGGGACTTTGTCAATATCTTTTTTAAATAATTCTGGTTCTCGATTAACACTGATTGATGCATTAATTGGATAGTTATGAAAGCAAGCACGCAACGACAATCTACGAAAGCGACCAGTTATCCTACTATGCAAGTAAGAAAATGAACGGCTAGCGGTAAGCTGTAAAAAGCAGAAATGAAACATAGAAGATAAGTATAAATAAAAGTTCTATGTTCTCCAGCAGACGGGTCCTCGAAGAACGTAAATGCAACAAATACAAGGGTTAAGAACTTGAGGCACGTACAGGAGCTACAGGCGACGCGGTGGATCGAGGGATGGTAGGAAAGTGCAACAGTCGAAAGCATTGAGCAGGAGAACACGATGTGTGAAAACCGGCAGAGAGAGCCTCCTGTAATGCTATAGCGAGCACCTCGCCCTACTTATAGAGAGTATTTCTGTTGCTACCCGCAGACCTAAACTAGATCAAACTGGGAAATAAGTTAACGATGCTCGTATAATTAAGCATTAGAGAGCAAACGCAGAGTCTGCGGAACATTAAATTTCTGTCTACTAAACTTCCTCCGGATGCAGACCTAGACAAGTGCGTCTGTAAATATTCACTGAACAAAGGGATGATTCGATATTAGTACCAATGATCTTAATAATGCGTACTGAAGAGAATAACGGAGAATTTGATCTATGTATACTCGCCAATTAAAGATCCTTGGTTCTATCGGTTGATACTACGTGAAACTAATCATCACGATTCACAATGAGAATTTGAGTCCTTTCTTTAGTAAATCCTATTGGTGTGGTCATACAAAATGGAATGTATTGTACCATGACAGTTTAGAGACGATCAGCGGCCGCACCATGTCTGAAGAAGACTCTCGGAAATCCCAAGCTGGATAGAACAGGAATTCTAAATTAGAAACAGATAGCCTATGAATACAAAAGATCAAAAGGAGTTGTGCAATTGCTTCCGCTATGTTCTCTGAAGAGATTATAGCAGAAACAGGCCTATTCTTGCTTACATAATAACAGGATTACATACACACGTTGAATCTCCGCATTGCAGTAACGTGAGCTTAGAGGAAAAAAATATATTCTTACATTAGAGGCTCTAATGAAAGGTAAAGGCCGAGCCCTCTAACATGCATAGCTTTTTCTACGAGATACCTCGAGTCATCGAGTGTCAGGTTGTGGAAATTCTTGATGCAGCACTGACAGATATGCACGATGTATGGCGGATGAAACTGTTTATCAACCCAATATAATTCGCACTGAGTATTTATTCAGCTCCCCATATATGTATACGCCAATACACATATTAACATGCTGTACGTCCTGTGAAACAGGAAAAATTAAACCAGGTTAAAGATGCGACTGAAGCTCGAAAAGCATTTGCTGCTCATGGCAGAGTTGAAACATAACCATAATTTGAAACATGAGCTCTGAAGACGTCCAAAAAACGTCTATAACATCAGTGTGTCTCTATCTGCTGGGAACACACGATGCACAAATTTTGTTAGAGATGACTGAAGGAATAGACGAGATATTTCTGAGAGTAGAACCACAAGGAAGAAAACTAAGGTTTTGAAGAAGTAATTATCTTTTTTGGCTAAGTTTCTTCCTTTGGTGATACAGCTTTTCGTTAAATAAGAAATTAGGACTTCAAGTCTATACCAGAGTATACCATGGATACGCAGATACAGTTTATGTTTTTGCTTTATGCCTGTTTAATAAAAATTATTTCTATGAGTTGTACCGTACGTACGAATAGAACTATTGTAGAGCTCAGCAGAATAATTTATATTGGCAGTATACATACCTCTTTTGAGGCAATGTAGTTGGCAGAAGCAGTGCTGCCTTCAGAAGCAGTTCAGTACCCCATGTATAATTGGCAAGTCTCAGCCGTGACTATTACAAGCTGGGATGCGCCTTGCTAAAAAAAAACTGCTCAGTTAAGAGGTAAGACCTCTGCGAGCGATGGAATTGGTCTCAACACGCTGGTGTAGAAACTTTACATAAATAGTTAGAACCGGGTACGGTTTTTGCGGCTTTCTACAGTCCGTTTTTGCAGAAACAGATGCTGTGTAGGCGACATTATGAGGCACTATTTGTGAATTAGCGTCTTGGTCGCAATGTCTCATCGGGAGGGTGGGCCGTTGGCTTTCAGATTGTGTCGCTTAATATTGTGCTTTGCTGGGAGCTGTGGCCTTTCACGAGGACCTTATCTGTATTTCTCACAACCTCGGTCCTGCACGTCCTATTTGAAGATTTGCAACCGTATATCCTTCTGTTTTTTCCAGGAAAAAAAAAACACTTGAGCCATCACCTGCCTCTAATAATTAGCAAAAGAAGTCTTTTAATCGCTGACAAAGCAGATGTGAGAGCTGGCGGCCTGGTTTTTAATCCAAATCATATCTATATTGTAGGAACTGCAAGGTCTGAAGGCTGATGGGCACTGACCTTAAAACCAACAACAATTGGGTCAGGACTATCGGTCGTAGAGTTTCTGCAAACTGGTCGCAGGGCCAAGAATATAACATTAATGCCTGAAGGTCGTTCGTACCCCACACTGCATTTAACGTATGCACGATTAAATTTGTAAAGACTTTGGAGTATCTACGGAAAATTTATAGTAAGCTTTTTCGTGAACAAATATACCAAATAGAATAACACCAGTGCTCTTGGTGGTATATGTATAGCATATTCTCCGCCGCCGGTTGGGTGATAGAGTTGAGGAGTTGTAATTTGTAACGTAAAAGTAATTTGTATACATATATGCAATATAATTTAAATACAACTTTCAATCTGAGACAGGAGCTCAAAAGAGCAAAATATTAAGAAGTAGTACTACTTTCTTCATTAATTTTACTAGGTGAAGTTTTCAATAAATTATCGAAAATTTCGAGAGATGATTGAAAATTTTACCTGAAACCACAGAGTGATTCAAACAACAATGCTTTACTACTGTTTGATGGCAGCTGCCACCGAATAAAAATCTTGGTAAAGACGAATGAATTCACTTCGAAATAACTTTTACCCTAACGACAGTTGGGCTAAGAGCAATTTATCAATCAAGTTCAAAGTGTACAAGCTGCAGGTAGCAGAGACGACGTAAGCCGCTCCGGCAAAATGTGCGTGCGTATGTTTCTTACAAAAATTTTATTGGGTTCTCTACGATAAACAGATCGGAACGCACACCACATGCACTATTTCCTTCATGTTTAAGAATTATGCCATAGCCAGTAAGCGGCCACTCGATATACTATTATTCTATTCGCCCTGTAAGAAAAACACAAGTCTTCAAATGCTCCACCCAGAATTAAGTAGTTTCAAGATATCTACATAATACGCTGCTGTACTAATCCTTGCATGTAAACTATCATGTTCATTTTGCATCAAATTTGGTAAAAAGCTCTTTTTAACAATAAGGTATACATATAGGTATATATATACCTTCAAACTGAAATAGTGCTTGGTTGATGAGGACAAGAGTCGACCACTCGTGGAAGTATAGCAGGAACGAGCAGAAGCTCAACCCGTTTTACTGTGCAACCTCAACCACGGGGAAGTTTTACAGCTCTAGCATATAGAAATACATAACTTAGCATAAGGCCGGCAGACTGAGACCATTACTCCATGACATGTACGACAGGATCCTATAGAATCAGACTGACGCTTGGTACGCGGACATGTAAAGGTACGCGTATTGTCAGCAAAACAGCACTAACAGAGCTGTTGGAAATTGCTTGATAACCAAACGGGCGGGCTTTCTCTCACTGTTGACCCTGCAGAATGAGCTCGAGCGGGCTCCAGAACTTAATCCCTCGTTAGGATGCACGATCAAAAATATCTCAGAAGTTTCAAAAGAGTAAGCGGGCTGAGCTCGGCGAAACCACGCAGAAGAATTAAGAGATTACCCTGTGTCAACACACTTCAGCGGCGCTCTTTTGCAAGAGAAACAAAAGTGTTGCAAACTACACTTGAGACAAAATTCACCTGTTTTATCAGCCTGGTAATTAAACCATTGTAGACCATCAGTAATTGATGTCTTTTAGAGAGATACTTAGTTGAGTTGAGCTTCGCTTATGTTAACAAAGTCAGTGAAAGGTTTCACTCAATATTATTTTATATTTATTTTATAGCCAGCTCACCCTGTTATCGCTTCAAGTTCAAAATAGGCATTATTTTTAGTACGTCGGTGTATAATTTTTAATTAGAAAGCTTCATTACTCTAATCAAGCTCGGTGCCCATATCATGACTTTCGTTGGAGCTCGCAGCCGAGAGCCAACTGACCTAATCCATCCATGTTCGCTGCAGCGCCGCAGTTTCAGCTTGCTCAAAATTCAAGGGTGGCATCCCAGCGATCATGATAAAAATATATACATAGTTGTTTTTTTTTGTTGAAAAAGGATCCTCAGGTAGTGGAAGAGGGTGTCCAAAATAATTATGTGGTTGCAAGAAAAGGGCCAAAAGAGGGAGGGGACAGGAGGAATAAAAATTATGGACTGAGGGGCGATTATTCTGAAATTTGCGCAGTATATGTATTTTTGAAAATAAAACACATTTTGATCCAACAACTGTTTTGATTCAGGACTCAATTTTGTGCAGCTTAAATCTACAAAGATTTATACTAATAGAGATAGAGCTTGATGTTCATAGTCGTCACGCTGAAGTCACGGCCACGACTACGCAGTCGGATTACTTGAGTTGGCCCCGAGCTGCAAGCGCCGCCAAAGATTCTTCAGTGGGCACTGGGTTTTGTACCTATTATAATCCATGTGATTCTGATACTAACAAAGTTCTTTATTATAACTATATATAACGATTTTATGTTACCTGTACCTGTGGAAATGATTCAGTAGGTATGCGTACATCAAAATTTCGCTGGATTTCTGGAGTCAAAGTAAACAATAAATTAGGCATGGCACCATGGATATTCTCTGCACTAACGAGAAAAAGTAGCAACTGCCACAGTATCCCCACATATCATAAAATAATCTCACTGGCCTTTCATTTTCAATAGAAAACTCGCCCACTCAATGAAGCAGTGAATTATTGCAGCTGCTTAGCCTCCCTCATGTACTCCTTTATAAACACTCGTGGCAGATAAATATGAATGGCAGCTGAAATTTAATAAGGTTATCTTCCTTTACTCTTTTGCTGTACTCTTACGTACACTGAGATCTGAAAACCAATATTTCTTACGCTGGGACCCCAACTACACAATCCCACGATGAATGTATGAGCGGACCCACAGCTCGCACGTCCTTGCGAAATCTATATCCATGATACCCATGGATATTGAGTTGAGCTTGCAATTGCCTAGGGTGACCTCGGCTCACAAGCACTGGTGGCGTCCAGTAAATTGAGCTGCTTGCACCTCTTGGACTTGACTGTTTCTGCTAGCTGATTACTTTATAAAATTACGGAGATACGCTGTATTTGCACCGTTGAGCAAATGGATTGTTCCCATAGCAAACATAACCAGAATGTCCTACAATTATAGTAGTTTTTAAGGATACAGAGAGTGCAAAATGCATTTGCAACATCTAACAATACCAATAGAACAGTACTTTAGTTAAATTCATAGTTTTTGCAGAGTGAAGCATCATCAATAAAAAGGTTAGAGATCTCTGATTTACATATTAAAAACGTAAAGAGCTCAAGTAATATCGTAAAATGTTAGTTAGTCATGTGAGTGTTCTCTGCGTATAGGATATCCTAAGAAATAAATGGCCAGTACGCCAAATATACAGTATGTACTCTCGTAGCTTTTATAGAAGCCATTGGGCTGATTTTTATCGGGTTAGCGCAAGCTTGTGCTTAGAAGCGAGCAGTCGCGGCTACCTACTGGAAACCGAACACCACCGGCCTTTACATGATCTGTTGGCAGGACCGCATGCCATGACCTCTGTTTGCACAGTAACAAAAAGTAAACAACCGCGGAATGACATCAACATTACCAGAGCACAGGTTACTCACCACCAGCATAGTGCAGGCGATAACTTTGCAGCAGTTCTCACGGAAATTTTCGTCTGTGTTAATTTCTATGCGTAAGTTAATTGCAGGCATTACGTCGAACGCTCAATGCCGGATGATACTGAATGTATTTGAGTCGAAATGTTTCGTTAAGATCAATCGTTCGTTTCATGATGGTCTAACGCTGGGAAATATCGTAGCTACATGGGAAGAGAAAGACACCTAAGCACCATCGATGGGCAGCTTTGAATAGTATATCGCTTTGAAATTTTCCCTGAGAGCGCCCCAGTCGCCTGATAACGGGAAGTTTGAGCCGTATCACCAGAAGCCGGATTTGCGTTTTGCAAGTACTTTATAATTGACTTAGAGAGCAAATTAAACTCCTAAAACTGGTTTTAAGCTATTGAAAATCATATTATCATTACCACTGACTCAATTAACTCAAAATCCAGATTCAAACACTCTGGGGTCTTATCAAACAGAATTATTATTCAAATTGGCCAATAGAAGACAACTTTAATTTGCGTGAAATACGAGGGCTGTCGACAGTTCTTTAGTATACTGCCTGCAAGGAAAGTTGCATTATGCAGAATACATAGGCTATGGTAATGGGATGTCCAACAGTTGAAGTAAGGTAATAACAGCCACAGTGATAAGTAGTGCACCTGTTCCATCAATAACGATGGCAGGTGAAATTCCTACTTCGAATAGGTAGTGGACAAATATATGGTCATCATAATTCTTATGTGGTCTTCTGACTGCTACTCATGATATTGTACGCTGATTGTGTTCTCATGCGACTGTATTCAATGGGTGGTTCACATAATTTGCGTCGTAGTATAAAAAAACGTTGTACGGAACAAAGAATGAAAGAAATACGCTTTACTACACCACTGAGGAAGCTTTCTTAAAATTAGGCCTGAACAAACATTCAACTGTGTAAATAACTCTTTTTTATGGAAATGTCAAACTGCCAACGGTTCCGCTAGCAATTCAATCCCCCATGTATGTATTTATTATTATAAGTCAATTGTACCATTTTTGAAAGTTCCGCTTAATTGTATTAAATACACAGGCGAATTTAAATCAGGCCAAGCTGGAACAGTTTCAAAAAATTATGGCGAACTGATAACCAGAGTTTTCAAGCAAACCCACAGCCCACAGCAATGCCATTCTCCATAACGAGAGTCAGAGAGACACTGAACCTGGAACAGACATTACTCACGGGGCGTGGACAAACGAGTAGAGCCCTGCCTCTATTGCACCACTTTCGTTTCATCACAGAGAGCTCTAACGGGGGCGACAACCCATCTGCATCTTCGGAGTAGACATCAGGCAGCGAGCAGCTAACTACGCAAAGCGAGGATTCAGACGTGCTTCTAACAGGAATCGATTTCTAAAGTTTTAATTAAAATTTAATGCTCTACAACATCAATGCGAATAAGTCGCCTCTGATGTGCAGCGAAGAGATTCGTATCCAACCAAAACTTAACAGACTGCTTGCCAATCCAAGGAAAGCGAAGGTAATGGACACGCGTTGCCGGCGGCGGCCTCTAGCATCATTAACGAAAATTTATTCATTAATCAGCGATGGTTCTATTAACTTTTGTCTGCAAGCTCCCTAAGGTCACTTTCGTTTTGCAGAGCTTTTCTTTGTTTGCTTCGAGATGACGCGATGTGCTAAGGTATAAGAAAGACTAAGACTGCAACCCATGTGATAGGTGCGTGTTTTTAGCCTCGTCCGACTGGGGGCTAAAATTTAACTTTCTAGGCTTCCCATGTCCGAAACTTCAGACAGAAGCATTGGATTTACCACTTTTTATTGCGCTTCAAGTGGTGGGAGCAACATGGTTGCGTTGAGATTGCTGGAAACTCAATTTTACGGAGCAAGATTGAGTTTCCGAAAGTCTGCAAGGCAACCGATTAAGCATCAACTCTCGAAACTCAATTGAACTAGTCGGAGCCAGTGCACCTGCCTGAAGTTTTTAACAAGACAAGCTGATCTGACGAGCCCTAAGTGATTTCACGCGCTGCATGTTTGCAGACACATCGCTAAGTACCAAGCTTTCTTCGCCTCTCACACGACGCTGTTCGTGTAAACAAGACATTTTAATGGGATGTTTCTGGTTAAGGTCGGGCATACAGTATGCTATCCTTGCCAGTATACTCTAAAATATAAATGCTAAGTCGTCCTAAGTCTCATTAATGAAAATTCAATAAAACATTTCTCAAATTAACAAAAGGTAACAAAGTAACAAAGGTACAATGAATGTACTGTATGATATATCCGCAGATGCCGATGAGTTTCAAACACTCAACTAAGAAAAAAAATTTTAAATGAAAATTCGTCGTGCAGATGGTTATATTATACTGACAATATTTAATTCATGTAAACTTAATAAACTGCGTCAGATAAAAAGGTTCACCTCTTCAAAATGAATGTTAGCATTAGTGCTGCAGGAAAAAGTGAACAAATCGACACTATTGTAGCTATATCAAGTACCTGGAACTAAAAATTTTGGCCTATAGCAAAATCTGTATTAAAGAAGTCCTAAATGTATTGTGGACCGCCTGAACTGCCCTAATAAGTGGGGGGGTCTCATGCAACATGTACTTGTAAACTTCACTGCACACATGTTGCTAATATGCAACTATTATCCAATCTCAAAATTGTGAAGCGTAGCAAGCGGGATGAACAGCAATTTCGAATTTACTCAAAAACTCTTGAGCTTGATGTTCTATCCTTAATATCTATCGAAAGGAGGTTCGTATCAATGGTCACCAGTAGTACAAGTTACAGTTTCCAGGAGCTTGAATGACTCTGTGGATGGCACTAAGCATGTGATTAGCGCCCACTTGAGAGAGGTGTTACCACAGTTAATTTTCTTGCTACTACTTTTCAAAGAAAATGTGATTCATAATCTCTTAAATATTTTAGCCCGGTCTTATGAAAAAAATATTGCACCATTTGCAGTGCAGTGCACATGCCACTCACGGCGGGATCTGCTGCACTAATGTGTCCGTCACAGCATAAATTTTGCATCAGGCAGCTGCGCTGCAGGCACGAAGATCCATTATGCGCTGACAGAAAGAAATTCAAATTTCGTTTTAGCCTCTAATGGCCTCTACAGTGCAGAGAGAATAGGAGCCAAATGCAGAGCTGAGGTGGTCCCATGCTGGACGCATGAATGCATCTTAGCAGCAGTGGTGTTAGTTCACAATGAAAAAAAATTATGGAACTTTAACAATATTGAGGCAGAAAAATGCAAGCTAATTTCTGAGAAGACTGGCAATTTCGCAAAAGTTAGGTACGCTATATCCTTATCGATACCGTATCATCAATTTGTCGTATGGAAATTTCTTTGAAGAACACAAAATAGCGAAAAGATAAGCGGTAACAAACATGTCAATTCTATGAAGTAAGTCTATACTGCATTGTCAAAACTTGCAGTGAGATTCAAGATTCAAAGTGCGTTAAACTAAATTGATGTAATTATTCCAGGAGCGATGCGATAATTTCACCATTCCTTTCAAATTTACTGACGTTGAAGACACTCGATGATACAAACGAATATGAGCGTCTTCTAAAGCACATCAAAAACAATAGCAGAAAACTGTTTTCTTTGATCCTCTACCAGCGCGAGACTACCTGCGATACTTCATAGTGCCACTCTCTATGTAAACCTATAAATAGGAGGCGTACCAGTGAGAGATAGCTCATTACCCCGCAAGACTCGCTCCTACAGGTCTTGCGTACGAACGTTGCATGTTAGCTTCAACTTACTCTGTACCACTGCAGTTCTCAATAAATGAATCATCTAGTATCTCTGCGAATGTTCTTACCCTGCCTATTACTAAGTCATCTGGCACCACGAACCCAGTCATCCGTCGTAGAGAATAACACCCCAGCTACATATAGTGAGGTAGGTACTGAAGACTAAGTACCTCACACAGCTGTGCTCGTGCTAGTACCCGCACGTACCGGGAGCGGCCCAATCCCAAGCTGCACTTTTCTTTTTCCCAACGCTATTACCTTAGTCACGCTGTATTTCGGCAGAGAGTTATGAATGAGGCGTTATGTACTGTTGGCAGCCTATGCTAATTAACCGTACAGAAGAATAACATAATAATTGAGCAAATAAAAGGAGTTGTAAAGGATAAAGTCAATAAATTGGCAAATAAAAAGCAATATTTCAACTGTAAAGCTACTGCGGATAAAGTTAATACACGCACGTGCAATTTCCAAACTATTATTTTTATATTGCTCCATTTACATTTAAAAAGATTTGATGCATATGATGTTGCTTATTATTTCCAATTTGATAGAACTCTTATGAAGATTAAGTGGCCAAATTTTAACCCTAATTAAAAAACTCACGCTTTGTGTAGTTAAATAAAAGAATTTCAATCGCATCTGACACTCTCACTATGCATGAACATTTAGCAACCGCTGCACAAACTACCTTGCTAATACCCATTTGTGTCTCATACAGCAATAGCCTGTCTTTGACTTAGACACCTCAGTGCTATCTGTCTGCATGGGGCACATCAACAGCCACTGCGCTTTGACTCATAGATGCTATTCTCACTGCTCATAGCACTACGCTGGTAACTTCCAAACATTTTCGGACGGGCTCTTGGCTTGCTGGTCCCAGAGCAAGCTAGGAACGGTCGGAAGCGCCCATTTAGACGCAACTTTGCCAATCGATGCAAAATAATGTTATTTTCTTGGACGTTCTCGCAACTATTGCATGCTCTTCGGCTCGGCTACGAGCGAAAACTCGCAGTCCTCAACGGCGCGCTTCTACACTAAATTGCATTAACTGAAGAGAATGGCACTCGAGCATGAATGCTCCGGTGGCATTAAGGGACTGAATTACAAAGTAATTTTGATTAGTTGATTGAATCCGAAGGCTTCGCTCTGAGCAAATGCAAGCCGTGTATGAAATTACTTGTGTCTTACCGATGTAATACCTGCAACCATGCCTAAATTGATAACAGTGTCATTGTTGTACTCGTGTGCCTACCTCTCGGGAAGATTTTTCACTATTAGTTTATGGCTTACGCCACCATGGCGTAGTGGTTAGAGCGCTTGCTGCTGCATCAGCAGGTTGAGCGTTCGAGTCCCGCAAGCGTCATTGGTTCACGGCAGGAAGCGCATCCGGTGAATAAAGGGCCTAAGCTCCAGCAAAATCCTGGCATTGGCTGCACGCTGTCCAAGCCCAATATCCTTACTTGGGAGATGCGGGAGATCGTAACGTAAAACCGATTTGATTCAATTTAAGTCTCAAAACTGCACCATGCCATCTATGCGATGGGTGATGCATACACCTACCTATTTAATTTTGCATTTGAAATGTAAAAGAGACACTCGCGCTCAATTACATGCGCTTCAGCGAAACATTACCCTATTCCTTTCCATGCTGCCAAAGATGAGTGGCGCTGGCAAAAATACAAATCATTCAGTTTAGCCAGACAATATAGACAGTATTTTACTCGTGTCTTCAGCGTTTTCATGGTACCAAAATTATGTTGATACTTCAGGCACCAAGAAAGATTTCGAAATTTAGTTTAAAGAAGAAATGAGAAACACGGATAAATGCTACTAATTATATAAAAATGTAGAAGCACAGTTTATGAAAATATCTATACATATTCAACTTCGTTTTTTCTTCTTCTTGTTGAGTAAATTGCATAATCAGCACCGAGAGTAGCTTCATTATTCCTGAAATTGAAGACAACAACACAGAAAATGTGTTTTTCCAAAAAGATGGAGCTACAGTGCATATAGCAGGAGCAAAAATTCAAATGTTGAAGACAATTTTCCCAAACAGACTGATTTCTCGTTTTGGCGATATATTGTGGCCACCTCGACCTCCAGATTTAAGCGGTCCTGATTTGTTTTTCTGGGGGACTGAAGGCAAGAGTCTACATTGATATGACTGAAACCTTGCAGCATCTGAAAAGAAACATCAGCCATGAAATCAACATTTCAACAGCGACGTTAGAGAAAGTAATGAACAGCATCGTTGCAGGAGCTCGCGATTGCTTCTCCAATGATGGAGGTCATTTAAAGGATACTGTTTTCCATACATGAATATGTTGCATTATTCTAAAATAAAACTTTAAAATCTCCTCTTTCATTTGCAGAAAAACAAATCGCTTTAGCATTTTTAGTTTTAGTGTTATATTTTTTTTAAAGAGGTACCTTACTTATGGCCCACCCTTTATATGCTCAGAAGTGGAAATACTGTATTTTGTTTCTTCTTCTGAGCATGGTAGATGAAAGGCGGTATTTTTATAGAGTTTTTTTGATCCTGTCGGGAAAATGCCATATCGATGTTTTTTTTAGCTGAATTTCTTCTCAGCACTAACCTCAGATTCAGCCTTGGTTGGAGTTTTCGTTCTTTTGGTGCCTAACCCATTTCGCTTGCGCTTTCTTTAGCTGAATCTCGTCGTGATAGTTGAAACTTCATACTGAGCAAAGGCCAAGTTATATTCAATTTAGTTATTACATAACAGCTAAATTTCTAGGCTTGAAAGTTCAAATATCAGCTGGTGTCGACGTTACAGTGAGCCCTGAGCATTTCCAGTGAATTCTTTTGGTCGAACTATATTTCTTGGGGCTGCTGAACTTTAGTGCAGTTCCAAACTGATATTTGCACCCTGCCTTGCAAGAGGGATACTATATTTTGCTCCCACAAACTCATGGCGGTACGACATGCGTTTCTGTAATAGAAGATCACCCCTGTTGGTATAAGAGCTATTTTACAGCAAAACCTGTACTGGAAGCAGGAACAATTATTAGCTTAATCACAAAATCATTGCCGTCATTTTTGACGGCTGGGCCTTTTAGTTTTCGCAGAAAGCAATGGTATTTACAATAATTTCTAGCTAGTCAGGAAAGACAATGGTTTTGTCCCTCCGACGGGGAGTTCGACACTCTCAAGTACTTTTTTATCATCCGCGAAAGAAGTGCGAGAGGTGATAAAATTTTCGTTGAAGATTAAAGTATACCATACATACTTATATTTGTTTGTTTGTCCACCCAGAAAGAGAAGAAGGATTTGCGCAATGTTCATACTTTAGGAACTCCCGATACCTAGCGTTTACAGGCGGGAGACGGATTTCAGAGGTCGATTGGTGCGATGACCAAAAACTCTAGAAATCGCACATTGCTGGCCGTCTCTCCACAGAGTAAAGTAATTGTGATACCTGTGAGCTTATGTGACAGTGCACGATGGCGACTGCGTCAAGGCCAGGAGGTGGTGCCTCTGCTTATGTCAGCGGATCTGATGGGTCTGACTCCAAACTGGAAGTTAATATTACAGGAAGTTCTTCACTACGCGAGGAAATGAAGAGCGTGAACAGTCTAATGAGTGTCCTTAAAAACTATGAACCCACAAAGAGGAAGCCTGGACGACCCACAAGAAAGAAAGGTACTGCTGTTAAATGCTGTTTCATCGGACCCAAGTGAGCATGAGTTATTGCCTTCAAAGTTCTGTATGGAGCATTTTAGGTGTTTGGAAAAGGTTTATGACACAAGCATGAACCTTATCGCAACTGTTGAATCTCTGCAGTAGAAGAATGTATTCCTTGAGAAAAAGATTGAAGAAATTTCCTCTACAACTAAAACCTTTACTGAGGTCGTTAAATCTTCTCCTTCCTTGCCAGCTACTAAACACTCGCCCCCTGGTGCCAGCGTTTCTACTAATCCATCATACGATGACGTTACTGCTCGTGTAGATCAGCTAGAGCAGGATGCATTGAACCCCGCGATGAAACTTAAGGGTGAAAAGGTCAAAAAAATTGTATCCCTACTCATAAATAAGCAACCGAAACAGCCCGTGGTGTCTGCCGCAACCCAGGCAACTAGTGATCTAAACATGTTGATTCCTGATCTGATTACGCCTGGAGAGTTAGCTGACGTATCGCCTGTTGGCAGGGAGGTGCCCCACCTGAGGTTGAGTTTTTGTTCCAGAGATGTAAAGAATAACGTTCTTCGGGGAGTCAAACGGCTACGCCCTTCAGGCTTATACGCTTCTAAATACCTGACGAAAAACCGATCTAAGCTCTTTCGCGATGCAAGACAACTAAAAATGAAATATAATAAAATTAAATCAGTGTATACATTCAGTGGTGTTATATATGTGAAGCTGGCGAATGATGATAGTCGTCTGATTTCTGTTTTTACAGAAAAAGATGTTACTAGAATTATCGGTAATAAATAAATTATTCATGACTCCTCCTGTTTTCCACTTTGCTGATGACGTTCTTAATGATAGTCCTAGTACTGTATGCCAAGTCGTTTCTCCAGATGCGTATTCTGATATGTCAGTACCCAGTGGCTCTGTCTCGATCATTTGTATAAATATCAGAAGCTTAAGAAAAAAATTTTGTACTATTGGAAGGTTTTATGCCAAGTTTCAAATTTCTATTTGATATCATCGTCCTGGCCGAAACGTGGCTCGACAGTTCGGTAGACTTTGGCTTTGAAATGATAGACTGCCAAACACAGCTTATATCGGAATATACATGGCGGAGGAATTACTGTTTATACGTTGAAGAAAGGAAAGTTTCTCAGCAACCTCACTTAACTTTTAATAATGCGATGGTAGAACTACTTACGATATCTATTAGAGATACTATTACTAGTTTCACTTTGTCATGTTATTACAGACCTCCTAGTTCTAATATTATGCATTTCAGTGAATTTCTGAGCGTTTCATGTTTTCCAAATTTACCGAGAAATACCCCATCTGTAGTGTGTGGCGACTTTAATGTTAACTTGCATAATCCGTTGAATTTACGCTGTGTTCAGGGCTTTGTGCATTTGATGAGTAGCCATTCGTATTTCCCGCTAGTAAATATACCCACGCGATACTCGCCCGAAAATCCTATAACAAATACTCTCTATTGGATCAAATGTGGACAAACAATTCATTTGAAGGTATTTTAACTTCGGGTGTATTTGAGAGAGACTTAAGTGACCACCTCCCGTCATTTGCCATTCTTAAAGCTGGAGAAAATCAGCAATAGGGTGGAGCGTTTTTTCAGCTTTTTTGATTTGGGAGTTGGCATAGTGCGGAAAACTTGTGTATGTGTGAATAAATGATGTGTGCAAAATTTTAGGAATGTGGGTTTAAATCTTCATCTGCCGGGAGCACTTT
>LQNS02278165.1:20250118-20262178 GCA_001587735.2 Parhyale hawaiensis
CGCTATTACTGCTGCTACTGCTGGTGGTGGCGGGGAGATGCTATAATTAATTCTGCGACGTCGCAAGTGAGATGCAGTACGAAGCAATGCTGCCACTCGGTGACAAGGATGCTTAGTTAATTGTTCTAATTCTGGAGCGCAATTGTGGCTCCCAAACGCTGTATTTCCAGCAATTTTACTGTCGCCAGATATAAATGGGCCGGAATAAACTCAAAGCTGTGGGCGGTCGCTGCTCTCCCAACAATGGCTTTACGCTCATGATAATAACAGAAATGGGGCCCTACACTAGCATGCACAGGCAGTATCGTAAGGTCTCTTTTGTATGTAATGATGGCAAGGGAGTAGCTACACTAAGGGAAGTCATTTGGGTGAAGCGTGCTTTATTTTACTCAGCAATATTGCGGAAGCCTTGAAAATGTTATCAAACGCCCATACGTTAACCGGGCTAAATTAGAAAATATGGAATGCTGCTCGCTTTAAGTGCACATGCGAGACGGTGCTTCGGTCTATTGCACTGTAGGGCAGACTCTGATTATATTGTTGTTACGATGAGCTGCTCATAACCCTGTGGCACTGTCTATGGAAAAAACCACGCACAAAAAGCCATGTACATCGTTCACACATGCATATTTCCCGCTATTAGCATTATCAGGAGCAATACCTACCATCCATTAGCAAAATCTGAATCGACTGATGTTAATTATTATATATATATATATATATATAAGTGTTGCAGTCTGCAGAATAAGCATAAGCTAGCACAAACAGAGACCTCGAGTAGGTGTGTAACTTTCCACGTCCATTAATGATGCTGCCGCTTATTCGAGCATACTATGTCAATAATGCTCGCTAATGGATTTAGCGAGAAATTTTCTATATTTTTTCACACAAATTTGCTATAAAGCCTTATGAGAATATAAACGTTTTAAGTCACGAAATAACTACAATTTTAGTCCCTATCTTATCCCACACTGAAAAGGTTACAACTCAGCCGAGGACGCGCATAATTTTCTTAAAAGAATGTAAGCGTTATCGCTTCGTCATTTCCCTAACGCAATGAACTCTGATCGATCAGCGATGCAGTATAACACCTAGAGGCACACAAGTAAAAGTATAACTTGTTCTAAAACGCTCAAATCTCAGCAAACTTTCACACAGCTATACTTCATCATTAAGTAAAGACGTACACATAATCACATAATGAAGTGACCCACACAATTTCATTGTTTTCTAATAATAAAACACTTCGTACGAGATCGATGAACCAACGTCTAGTGGAGAAGGTTGTTCACATATTCAGACCATTGAACTGCACCGACCAGTGCGTGGTCTGAGCACAGTACGTCTGCAACTAATTAGTCAATGTGAATTCGGTTGTCAATCAAGGATGATGTTCAAAAAGGGGTCTGCGAAAATGTCGAAAGAACGTTTATCTCATAGAACTGTTCTGTTAAAGAGATGTCATCATAATTGAATAGCCGTCAAAGTATGAGATACTAACAATGGATACATGGTGCTAATGAGCTTTGTATTGCTCCAAAAGGCCTGAACTATTCTAAAGATATACCTGGCTTTATATTCAAGAAGCACTGACATTTCGCTAGCGCTAGGTTTCTTCGTATTACGAGATCAACAGATAATTATTTTTTGAACAAATTAAACCTCATTAAAACGATAATTGTATAAACATGAATGTAAATATTAGAGGTGCAAGCAAAATCAGCATATTATTTATTTAATTAAAGCAGATTAGAAATTCAACTGCGAAATCCATGTACTTTTGATGTTTAACTTTTCAATCTTATGCAAGAAAAAAGTCTATTCAATTTAAACGAACGTTCGATTGTATCTATTACCTGCTATACCTATGCTGAGGAAGTACTGACTCTGTCTGTTAATGGAGAAGCCACGAAATTTCTCTTGTCTTGTTTTTTACAGACCACACATGATAAACATGTCATTCTTTACGCAATTCCTAAGTGAACATTATTTACCGGGAATACCAAGCAATATTCCATCTTTACTCTGTGGCGATTTTAATGTAAATCTGTTCAATCCCCTCAACTAAATTGTATTGAGGACTTTTTACGTACTGTAGGAGGGCGTGCTTATTTCCCCGCAATAACAATCCCAACGAGAATTTCTCCAGAAAAAGTTGTAACAAAATATTCATTAATTGATCACATATGGGTTAATAATGTTTTTGCTGGTATCGAGGAAGCAGGAGTTGTGGACTATGATTTTACTGATCATATGCCGATTGTTGTCATATTTAGACTTAGTGCCTCCGAATCAATGCGTCCGATCAGCTACCGCAACTTTAGAAGCGAGCGTAATGCAAGAAGGTTTCTAAATAAGATTAGAAGTTCAGATATTCCTGATGTGTGCAGTGGAGATCCATGCGATGCTCTGAAGTTGTTTCTAGACAGAGTATATAATTCCTATCATGCTGCATTTCCACTTAAATCACGCCGAGAATCTGGTAAGAATATAACAGCACCATGGATAACAGGAGAGTTGAGGTTGCTGATTGACAAGAAGCATCGTCTTTACAAATTATACCGCCGGAATGTTATTACACCTCCTTCATATAGATCCTACCGCAATGTACTAAGCGTAGTAATTCGATTACAGAAGCAGATTTATCACGATGAACAATTGTCAAGGATTTCGGCCGATGCTAAGAAAACATGGAAGGTGGTTAATCAGCTGCTCGGCCGCAGGGACACTCACCTGTTGATAGTGTTGTGGTGAATAGTGAGACTGTGGCCGGCACAGAACTAGCTAATCGCTTTAACCATCATTTTACTTCAATTGCACAGAACATTGTAGCAGACAGGCCTAACGATGTGGAACTGTATGCTGTTAACTGACCAATTGTTGAGGAGGATTTTGTCTTTGATCCCATCACACCTAATGAGATCTACCATACTGTAAAAACTATTGGGCGAAAGAGATATCACATGAACGAATTATAGCCGGTGCATTTGTCACGGATACTACCTATAATTCAAAACTATCTCTACTATTACAATTAGCGACACGTTGCCCAGCTCGAAAAAAAATACCTTGATGTTAAGACATTCTTACTTTCATTTGCTTCCTTGTCTCACCTATTTAGGAGGCAGAACACTGTCCGCACTGATACTTGTAAATGACAGCCAAATTTACAATTGCTCTTCGCCTATTCCGTCAGTTGAACGTAAAATCGTGCATATAACTTTACCATTTTTAGGTTTTGAAAGTTACAGTCTTAAAAAGAAAGTTACTTTACTTGCAAAAAAGTTTTATTCGCAAATTCAGCTTCGTGTAATATTGAAACCGTGTATTGAAACCATAGGCTCCTTTTTTTAAATTTACAGACAAACTGCTGCTTTCGCTTTCTTCTTCTGTCATTTACAAGTATCAGTGCGGACAGTGTTCTGCCTCCTACATAGGTGAGACAAGGAAGCAAATGAAAGTAAGAATGTCTTATCATCAAGGTATTTCTTTTTAAAACTATCTCTGTTCTATTTTCAATAAGTGTTTTGCTATCGGTATGTATCCTGATGTGCTGAAGGTGGCGAGGGTAATACCTATTTTTTAAGTCTGGGAATCGCCATGACCATAGTATACCGACCAATATCCACATTATCAATATTTAAAAAATATATGAAAGCCTGGTTCATGCGAGATTGTCATCCTTTATTGAGAGGCATCATGCACTCATTCCTAACGAATATGGCTTTAGGAATGGCAGAAATACTGCGCAATTAGTAACTAAAATTATTCCTGCAGTTTCTGTAAATCTTATACCACTTGTTTATTTCTAGATCTAAAAAAAGCTTTCGACACTGCAAATCATAGGACACTGATTCAAAAATTACACCACTATGGTATTAGAGGAACTGCATCTAGCCTGATAAAGAATTATCTCACCTCCCGGAAGCAGTACGTGTGCATTGGTGATAGCGTTTCAAGGAGTCGCACCATTGACATAGGAGTTCCGTAGGGTTCAGTTCTTGGACCTCTCTTCTTCGGACTATATATTAATGATATGAATCAGTTGCCTTCCGCAGAGTGTATACTTTTTGCAGATGATGCGGTTTTTCAAATAAACGATAGCACTATGCATCATGTAGAACGGCGACTTGCACAGCTGACTGAGGATCTACTGGAATGCTTGAATAGAAACAGACTTACCCCTAATGTAAATAAAATTAAACTTATGCTTTTCATTTCACGTCTTTCTCCAGTCTTACCTGAAATTTACTTTGCCGGTAGCAAGTTGCAATGGGTATCTACTTTTAAATATTTAAAAAAATTGGGCGTTGAAATTGACCATAAACTCAACTATTCGAACCAAATATCAGAGGTGTGTCGTAAAGTCAGTAGAGCGAAAGGGGCTATCTATGCCACAAGGAAATATTTATCAAGGTCTATCTTAACTATGCTATGCTATAATTTATCCTCATCTGATTCAGGGCGTCATATTGTGGGGCGGATCTTCACTTAACATGCTGAGACCGCTTATTGTCGCTGTCAACGATGTCCTCAGGATCATTCTTAATGTTGAAAGAGATAATAATAGCGATCCCACTATGTCTGTGAATAATATGTTTGTCAAACTTAAATTGCTGAAGTTAACTAACATATATGAATATTTTTCGGTGCACTTCTTGCTTAGTGCAATGACTTTGAATGCAGAGATCTTTGTTGAACATTTTCGACCATTGATTCCTGTTCACGAGTACAATATGAGAGACCAGAGATTCATTTTACCGCGTGTCAGGATTGAAGTTCAAAAGCGATCGACAATATATCAATGCGTAAAGCTATATAATGGTTTGCCTAACGATCTTGTCGAACCAATGTCGGATCAAACGTTCAAGCTTAAATACAAACAACACGTCCTTGCCAATTACGAAAATTCTGAGTAAGTTCCAGTCACTTAGGCCGTCGGTGGCATGCATACTCTTTAGGTAAATCGTAGATTAGTAGAATACTGTATATGTATTTACATAGATTTGTTCCATTAATTCTTATTTATAGTTAATGTTTGAATAGTTCCTGTTACTATAGGTACCATAGCTATTGAGTTTCATGTGAATGATGTTTCGGTTAGGATATTAACCTTAGTGCTTACTGTTGCAAACAGAAATGTATGTATCAAAATGACTTTATGACTTTCAGCTGTGAACCATGTTCATATGTATATAGTAGAATACTTTGATTCCTTTAAAGATGAAAGCGCTGCTCATGCACCTTTTTCACAGATTGTATATTTTAATTGCCCCATAAGTGATTAGCACTTTGAGTCAGGCTCGTTCTCAACTGTATTTATGTAAACGTGTACTTTTTCAAATTTTATTGTATAGAGAGAACAATAAAGGAGTAAAGGAGTACTAAATAGGCAGTACACACTAACGGTCACCAGACCAATTTATTAACTTCTGTTGTTCAACTTTAACTGCTGTTTTTCCCTTAGGTACCTACAATGTTTCCCCTTTCTTTCCTTTGCCGTAGCAGTGTCATACCCAATTCCTTTATTAATGAGCAGCTCATACCTAACGAATGGATATAACCAGGCACTTAATTCCCATACAAAGGTTAAGGCCGCCGCCCAACGGTTAAATTGCAGGTTTAACTTCTGCGACGGCCAGCTTCTTCATAAGGTTAGTATTTTCGCAGTAAAATTTGCGACATACTCTACACGATTTCGTCTATTTTATGCTGTCGTAAGCGGGGCTACAGGCTTTTCAAAGGGAGCACCGGCAGTATCAAACTTCGATGAATCCGTACGACGAAGAAGTCTGAAAAGCTAGAAGCGACAAGTAGCAGGAACGTGTTATGGCCATAACAGAGGTTCTACTTATCGAAGAAAGAGCCCATCAATTAATGTCCAAGACACAAGCTTCACGTACATGCTGAAATTATTCAGTTGAAATAATATCACCGGAAAACATTGTACAGGCTTATCATGTCTTACTTCAATCCAAAAATCCCGGATTTCAACTGAGACTTGAATTTCAAGTTATTCTGCTACTCCCTGATGATGAATGTGCCAACATTCGAAACGTCACTGCCTTTCAAATTGTAAATAGCGTGTAATATGAGTTTGAATAACATTTTAAAACACTTTCCATCAGAGCAGAAGAAAATTATTAGAAAACTGGAGAACAACACCATAACAAACAATGAATATTCCTTGGATTTCAATTACACGTGCTTAGATGAAAACCTGCCGCTAATATTATACTAATACATGGATATATAAACATGAAAGTAATATTATGTGAGCGTATAAACACGCGGCGGAGTTTATTATACGCTTGATAATAAATATTTGCAATGTTTCCACCTCTTTAACAAATCAGGGCACGTTCTGTGATATCCTCGAGGGAAATACACTGAAAAGGCTGCCTTTCAGAACCTCCGTCAACACGTACGAGACCGACGAAGTCTTGGGCGACGGAGGCATTCAGTTCTGGGGCTCGGAAGCCCTGGGCAAGCAATACAAAGCTAACCAATCAACCCATCGTGTTTTATATATGCACATGCTTGCTATGTTTACTTATTTATTTATTCGCAACACGCTCTTAACAAAATAGAGATACGAAACCTTGGTCAGGTTGGAGAATTTGGCGATCTCTTCCGTTCTGATGCGAACCAATGGGCAAAAGTTAGTTAGGTTGCAGAAGATGGCCAAAACAAGAATCTTTATCATTATTATAATTAAATGCACTTCATTCTTGGCCAACATTGAAACCCAATAATGAAGATATATAAGCTTCTTTTCTCATGGAATCTGATTATTTTGATTATTTTCTCCCTTTATCGAAACAGTTCATGATGTACAAATTAAATAGATGATCAACTAGACCGCCTCGTGGCGTAAGACCATTACCCGCAGTGGAAGCAAAAAATTAACCGAGGTGGAGGAAAATTCAACGCGGTCACATTTTATGGACAGCTAGGCCTAGCTTTTTGTCATGAGTCACATCTAGGTCAACCCACCATACTCCCTACAAAAAATTATGAAGATTGTTCAAATCCTTCTACCTGTTTATGGGTGGACAGACACATATACAAACATACATACCTTAACCTTCAACGAAAACATAATCACCTCTCTCATCTTGTTCGCGTGTGATAATGAAGTACAGGAGAAAGGATTTTTCAGGGTTTCATAGACGCAGCACTTTTTTTTTAATTTGTTTCTTTTTCAGACGAAACAGTTTTCGTTTGAGCGCAAAAATTATGCTGAAATGATGTAACAATGAGTATACAGGATATGCGGCCTTATATTCAGTGATGCTGCGGTGCTTGCTTTTAAAAACTCTGTTTTGTTTTTTTTTGCATGGTATCTGAGGGAAGGAAGAATGGACTGCTCAGATAGATTGAAATAGAGATCGCTCACCTCTCATTATCATTTGAGTTGGCCGTTATAACGTATCCCTTATGAGCATATTATGAGTAGCAACGGAAATATGATCAATAAAGTGTCACCACAAATTCCTCCTGTCGTTTTTGACGGCCCGATACACTAAACAATTATAATAATGAGAACATTTATTGACGTCGGTACTGGTTCATTTGAAAGTTATTAAGGGCATCTCCAGACTTATAGTTATTTGGCTAAGCTTTCGGCACTGGTCGAGTTAGTGCCTTTGTCCGGGCGAAAATTTCAAATGCTGCAGACCTATCATATGTCGCGCTGTGATAGCTCCGTAGCATTTGTAAATTTTCGCCCTGACAAAGGCACTAACCTGACCAATGCCGTAAGCTGGGCCAAATAAATATAAGTCTGGAGATGTACTTAATGACTGCCTAAACTAGTTAATTGTACGTAACATGCAACGCGACCAGCTACCGTGCTTTGTTAGATACTTTGCCCAACATTAGAAGAAAATCGACTACCGTGAAAACGAAAAGAAATCGATTCAGTAGTCGTTATCTTTTTCAGATTGGAATTTCTCCTACTGCATGAACATATTTTAATGCATTAGTTCCAAACAACTGATATATACCTCCGAGGGTAGAATACTGTTCACCTCTTCACCTGGATACATAAGATATCTGCATGATCAGCAGACAAACTCTCTGCTAACTGAGTAGATATGTGCATGATCAGACGAGAATGCATCCAACAAATTTCACGTCACTTTCGAAATGCCACCGGTACAGACACTGCAAAATTTAAAAACTTACTGGACGCATCCCTACTCAGAGTGCCAGATAAACCTGCTGTAAGCTGCTACGTGCAGTGTAGGGATAACTCGCTGCTAGCCGTCCCGCTGATCACCTAGTGCAGCATCACCTCTGCACAAAATGAGTGGGGTACATGACACCACCTCGACCTCGTTTGAAGAATCATCAAGTAAAGGTAAAGTCAACTTAGACCACACCCTCACCTAGGAAACCCACATGCACTGCTTTGTGCTGCGGGTATAGGCCCATTGGCTCCAGTGGAGTAGTCGCAGTCGACCTCGAGTCACCAAGAACTATGGCGCCAATTTGATGGAAGGAACAAATGACCCGAAACCCCCATCCCAACATTTCTCATCTGTGAGTAAGGTACGTTCCACCACGGCGCATTGCATGCACACAACTGCCGAGTGAGCGCACCTAGATCTGCAAAGAGCGCACGTGCCTGGCATGGCATCAAACCTGCGAGCGATACAAGGTGTTAGAGTTGCGAACGGAAGCACGCTGCTACTGTGGCGGCAAAGTAAATAGTTTTTTATATGGTGTGTTGATAACTACAACAATTACTTTGTGGCTTGAAAAGAAACAAAAAATATAAATAGGGGCAAAATGCCTCCACTGGTTTCTGAAAACGCGATCAAAATTTTCAGATATGGATACGTGGCACTTGTTTACAACATCGACAGTTGACGCTGCTGAGCTTAACTGGTCTTGCAGAATGCAGCGTATATGGGCTGTATAGAGAAAATTATAAACCTGATGACGAAGTAAAGATCAGCCTCGAAAATAAATAGGTAAATTAAACAGTATGATGCATCACCAGCAGAATGCCAGTTGAAAACAGAGTATCCTGATAGAATTTTGAATTACCTGAGGGAAATTCTTGTAGCTCTTTTTCAGGTAAAAATCTAGGCTCATACCAGCGGAGTTCAATAAGTAATGCCCCTGACCCACTTGTAGTTATCTGATCTAGCAAAAATTTTGCATGTGCAATGATGAGTTATGTGGTAAATTGTACCACTGAACTAATTGCGGTTTCTGTTATACAGATGTTTGAACTGAGTCAAGTGTGAAATGGAGCCTGTTGAGTGTCGCACAATGATCCATTTTTTTGCTTTTGTATTTGAAAGAACGCACACCGCAGGAGACGTCTGATGAAATGCATGAAATTTATGGCGATGATGCCCCATCAAATGACCTTGCATGGATGGAAAGCGTTTGAAACAGCTCCCGGACTTAGTCACTCCTCTTCTACCATTAATGATCGAGTTAATGAGGCATTTGTCAGTCAAGTTGAGGCTGCCATTTTGGAAGATCGAGGCTTGACTATTAACCAAATAGCCCAAAAAGTCAAGATTAGAACAAGTTCTGTGGAAACTATCTTCCATGACCACTTGTATATGCATAAGGTGCCTGCCAGATGGATTCCTAGGCTGCTCTCACCTTTCCAGAAGCAAGAACGCGTCAAGTGCTCGAGGATGACTTTGTAGATGTGCCAAGAAGATAAATCAAAGCTTTTCAAAGAACTGATTACACAGCATGAAACCTGGCTTTATCCCTATATATGATCCAGAGACGAAAGCCCAGTACATGTATACAGTGGAAGCAGTTGGACTCATCACCTCCAAAGAAGGCAAGGGTGCAGCCCTCCGCTCGCAAGGTCACGCTCACAGTCTTCTGGGATCAGGATGGGGTAATGTTGACAGACTTCTTGGCAAAGGTACGACAATTATAGGAGCCTTTTATGCTTCACATTTGAGGAAATTAAGAGAAACTGTCAAAATCAAGAGGCGGTGCAAAATCAGCAATGGTGTTCTACTTTTGCAGGACAACGCTAAGGCACACAACTGACATGTAGCCTGATCAGAAGTACAGGCGTGTCGCTATGAAATCCTCCCTACTCTCCTGGCCTTGCACCCTCTGACTTTCAGTCTCCCAAGCCATGAAGTTGTGTTAAAAGAAAAGTGTTACTCAGATGATGCGGCCTTGATTTCTAAAGTCGTTGTGGTTAGAGGACCAACCTGAGCTGTTCTACTAAACGGAATCCAAAGCTGCATCAAACAATGGGAGAAATGTGTATTTCTGTGTGGCCCCTATGTAAGGAAAAGTAATAAATGTGCCAAGTTTCGTGGTTCTACCGCTATGAGAAGTGGCTCAGGAGCACTACTTATTGAACGCCCCTCGTATGAGCACTAGGAAACTAGGAATAGTTTTCTATTTGGGCACATTCGCATACATTCTTGAAGAGAGATTTTTTTTTTTACTTTGAAGAAGCTGAAGGGTTTGGGTACAAAATTGAATAGTAAATCCGTCACCTTGAACGCGTATCGCCCAAGTGGGCCCCAAACCATCTTTAGTGTTTTCAATTTATTAATTTCCATTATCAAATTAACAGAGACAGGAATTAATGTCCACGGATTCCATCATTCTACACTAATAGCAGTTCAACAGATATTTGGAGTTCTCACTGACATTTTGTACTTCGTTAGTTGCACACCAAAGCTATATTATTTAGTATAGTTTTCGCCGTGCCTGTCTAAGTGTGCATGTGTCAGTCCTTCCGAATATTTTTCAAGGAAGTGTCTGGCCGGAGCAAACTGTCTTAGAACCATTCTCATGTGCTGCCTAGGCAATGATGGACAGGGATTCTATCATTTCCAATCCACCCCGCAATCCTTTCTATTTTCCGCGCCACATCCAATCCACTGAGGTGGGAGTTGATGGGTCGTGCATGGTCCATAGGAGATCGTCCATCTCTACATCAGTGCTATTTGTCACTTTAATATTCAACAACAACATAATATACAGAGAGCTTGTTATCTATTTTAGCATCATCACAGTACCAATAGTACGGTTTGCTCTTCTTAAACCTTTTCAGTACTCAATATTCATACTTAAGTCATACAGTGCGCGACTTGCCACGAACTATAAATTTCCCAAATAATTCCAGGATGCAATTGTGGCGCAGCTACCAAAGATACGGCCAGTGGCATCGCTCTTGGATTCGACACGTATGCCAGCGGTCCAGTTCTGTCCCACAAACCTGCTGCCTCGCAGTGACATTTCGATTTCAAAAAGGCAGGCAAGACACCGAATTCCCATTCCCTCACTTCAGGTATCCGGAGTTTGCAGCTGCCAGGCCGGGACCAGATGCATCAAAGAGCTAAGCCGAAGAAGAGCCAGGGGTAGAGCATGGCTCGCATGTTGAGCGTAATTCTCGCTCCTTGGCGGCGTTTAACAGAGGAAATGAGGCGTGCCCGGCGGCTGGCGTCAATGCTGATGGATGGATGGCTGAGGGTCAACAGGAAATGCATGCGCGTGAGAACCAACTTGAGACCACAATGCCACAGCTCGGAGAAGCCATAGACACTCCCTTTTCGTGACGATAGTAATTACATACATCGAGCAGAAAGAGTACGATATCCCTACAAGCACACACGCCATGACTATGGTTATAAGATGAGGTAGATGGCAATAGATGGACCAACAAGTCCATGTTTAGAAAGGAATGTGGTATACAACACATGTCAATTACATAGTTGATGTATAACAGATTTTGCAAGCAAAAAGTTACAGTTTCGCGGCAATGCTCTATAACATAAACAAATGTTAGATCTCCAAACAAGAGCGAAACGAGGAATATTTCATCACTTGAGTGTATTCCTGAGTATGCAAAGGAAACAGCAACACATCATATTGACGATACGTACAAACCTCTATCAGACCTGTAATAGCTCGTGAGCATTGATGAAAGGCATCATCTACTTCCTTTGAACAGATTCTAATGCTACATTCGGACTCTAGTCAGACAGTCGCAAAAACGTTCCAGGAACTCAGCAGGCGACAGAGTTACTGCAGGTCCAAAATTTCGCT
>LQNS02278165.1:20270422-20283363 GCA_001587735.2 Parhyale hawaiensis
ATATTTCAGAATCATTTTCGTTGTTAAATATGAGGAAGGTGTCATCTACATAGCGAATATAGTGGATCGGTTTGGAATTATTTGGGCAGTCGTTAAGCCAAAGGGTTTCTTGATTAGACTTCTTCCACTCGCTTCCATACTATAACAAAGCTTCTGTTAGAGCAGGATAGAGCAGTGAACACATTGAAAATGGTCCTCTTTGAAACTCATATAAACTTCAAATTTTCATACATCCATACATTTACCATAGGGTCCTACTTCAAATTCAAAGACAAACCTCCCACACCACTTCTATCGGGTGTTATTTACCTTTTTAAATGCCAGGACGCAGCCTTGTACATCAGTAGCACTGGACAACACTTCAAAGCCCGTATTGACCAACATTTAGGTGGATCCAGTCGAACCGGTTTACCACTCGTAAAGCCCCCACACTCAGCTTCCCGCCTGGATGCTGAGCAAATCTACCATCCCATCAGCAGGAATGACTTCACATTGACTCCTCCAATCCAGTCGAGCTGACAACATTAGAGTCCCTCTACATCCACAGAAATAAACCTAGCCTCAACACTAAGACCTCAGCTGCACCGCTTCACACAATTCTGGGTTAGCATCACATCAGCAACTGACGTCCGGTCCCTCGACGTAGCTCTCTACTCATTCGTTTTTTAGACTCACTCCCGACCACATCCATGCTCGCTTGTCAATTAAATAAAAGAAATTCTTACAGATCGGTTGTAATTTTGTTTCTGAAGGTGGTAGTTGTTTGTCTCGAAACGTTAAATTTTAGTTAGTAGCTAGACGGCGTTATATGTATTATTTTGATAATTTAGTTTGAGCGCCTTTACAATATAGCTCGTTGCCAACAATCACTTGCTTGAAATTAAAGCAGAAATTTAAAGCTGCGCATTAAGTATTTACTGTAGGGGAAAAACTCCAGTGGTGGCTCATATTTGAAGCATTTTCTTGGATACTAATATTGGGCAAGCAGAAGCCGTGCCCGCAACATCGGAAGAGTATGAGAAGAAACATTTTCGTGTTTCAGTTCTCGTTGGTAGCGGGTGTAAAGTATTATAACTCTTATCTGGGTGACTGCTTTGTTAGTGCGGTCTTTTAGCGAATGAGCTGAATGTTCTGCAATATTGTCATATCGTCAGTTTATAAGATGATGGCTAGAAAGCCACTGTCGGCGTTACCATCGCACCTCATCGGGTAATGAATTCATCACCTTGTAATTTTACGCCAGATCAGCTAACACTAGTCGGGTTAACTGGGCCGCTCTGTCCCTCATCTCTACTTCAATGCCAATCACATTAAAGACTTACGGCCCAGTTATAGAACGTAATTTTGCTCGAACTAAAGTCCAAGAGCACATTCAAAGTCCGCTACAACAGGGGCTTGCATAGACAAGTTGCACCCATCATCCTATCATAACAGTCCAAGGCCCTGAGCGCTATGTAGATATCCCCAATTTTTTGTGTAGCACTCATGAAATAGAGACTCGCGTTTTGTTGCAGTACAATAGTAAGTCCAATAGTAAAGAAAACGCTTACGGCCAAGTTAGCAGCAATCTTGTTGAACAACTAGGTTAAGTTGTAAGACTTACCCGAGCGGTCTTTCTTAATGGTAGATGTTACATGTTCTACAAAGTTAGCATATAGATAAGTTTGTTTGACTATTAGGTAAATTATATTTCATCACAACAAAGACAAAGCAAAATTCTGCTGGGGAGACGGAAGTCCTGTGTGTCATGACACCTCATGAAATTTACAGTCAACAAAGAAATACCCTAAGGATATTCATTTGCCTCACTTGGACTGGAATATCAGGCCACGAGCTGGACCCGCAGCACAGCACGACCTCTCACTGCAAGTGTCAGACAGGAGCAAGATCCCGGACCGACGTATTGGCAACATTGCCCACCGTTTGCGGGTACACACCCTAAAGGCCGAGACTGCTCGCTAGGCAGCCCAGATTCCGCTGAGCTAAACCGATTAAAGGATAATTTATTTGATATTTTTTTACTTCAGAGTCATATTTATTGCTTGTTACCTCCGCCAAATTGGTTTGTCGTGTTTGTCTGTCTATTTTTCTGTCACCAAGACTACTGAAACAGTTATAAACGCATTTCCACGAAACTTACAGGGATTTTAAGCCATGGTAGCAGTAACAGATGAAAATCCATTCATCATTCTCTTCCTTTAATTGTTTGCCTATTTTTTCTCAGTACCTTAACTCAAAAAGTTATTGACAAATTTTCATGAAATTTACATGAGTTGTTAGGTGTATTCCAAGAAGTAAATGACCAGACTTCTGTGATGATCTGTCAGTTCGTTCGGTGGTTTGTCGCTGTGTAAGATTTTACGCTTGTTAGCACATTATATCAAAAGTTATGGATGGATATTTGTGAAATTTTCGGGATTTGTTAGTAATGCTACATGACAGAAATGATTAAATATGGATAATGATCGGTTGGTCCGATTGTGTGTTTGACTTCTGTTTGTTATCTTGTTTGTTCGCAGCATAACTCTAAAAGTTCTGAAGGAAATCGTCAAGAAAATTACAGAAACTGTTATGACTATCAAAAGGCATAAATTATTAGATTTTGGTATTGAAACAAAGAAAATCATGGTTTCAGAACTAATTTGAATATTTGGCTACCGTTGACTTGTTTGGCGGAGGTATGCTCTCTCAGAGAGCTCTAGTATTAAGAATGCAATTAATTTTTGAAGCGCTTTTGACCCTATAGGCCGCACAGTCAACCACGCGGTTGCTTCAGCCCTCAATCTTCCCACCCTGCAATTCACATTTAAGGCAATTCTCCACTGCCGGAGAAGCCATGCAGTTTGGCAACAACATTCCTCAGCTTCAATTTGTACACTAATTTTGCCATATCGTGAGTGCAAGTTTGCGCTCGATGTTCTCATTACAGAACACCTGCCACCAAAATGACACTGTCGGCCATTACTTTGAAGTCGAACTGAGCAATTTCAACTTTAACAAAGTCTCCAGCTCGCGTTAGAAGCTTTGGTCCATTGGATGGTGTATGAGGGCCATGGCTGCGTAATATAACATCGCCATGGAGAAGGACGGCAGGCGCAATGATTTAACCTGAGCATGCAGATATTATTTAGAGATAAAGGTAATATAAACTTTGACTGCACTCTCTACTGGGAGACCCACCCGCACTGGTTCGTGCTGCAGATATAGGCCAACTGGTCCCAGAGGAGTATGTACAGCTGCAGTCGACCACGGGTCATGAACAACTCTGGTTCAACGACCCGCACGTCCCCCACCTGCCCTCCCATATCTGGGAAGGAGTGTGCCCCCACATAGCTATGCACACCAAGCAAGTTTGCTAACTCAGCACGCCGGACAGCACGAAGACCTCACGGCTGACACGTCGCTCAATCTCGACCTCTTCAGTATACCAGTCCCTAATGTGAGCCGAACTTCAACAGACAGCCTCAGTGGCAAGTGATCTATTAGAATAAATAGTATGGAGTTCGTTCTCCATAAACACTAAGTTAACTGAGACCGTAGACGCACGCAACTCCAGTAAAATAAGGACAGGGGATTTATTTACAGCAGCCGGTGAAATGTTTATGGCACTTGTACTCCACTGACATGGTATGGCAGTGCACGGTACGATCGTGTAAGATAAAGAACGTAGAAAAGTATCTTGCTCTATAGCTCCTACTGGTTTCCCAAACTAACCATCTACTGTGGCCTTCATATCTCTACTTCAGTGATGTTCAATGGTTGTCTATTTTTGTATTTCTTATCCTTTAGCATTTTTCAGCCTTTTAATCCTTTAGTACATCGATGTAACATCGTAGGAATAACACTAGAGGTAATGTCAACATAGTTGTACAAAAGGCGCTAGAAGCTAAGTTGCTTTTACAGATCTCTATCCTAGAATTTTCAATGCCTTATGTAAAATTTTGTGACCTTGCAAAGGAAAACAGAAATAACATTGAATTAAAAGATGCTGTGCAGCTAAGTATGTCCGTGCACATAGGTATCGTTCGAAAGAGATACCACATTTAAGGAAAGCTTTCTGAGTGTGTTTTTTTTTTTTTTAATTTGATACCATCAGGGCACAATAATACAACGGGTAAAAGAGATAGGAATTAGCAGACTAGGGGTTGGCTGTGACGTCATCAGAGTCGGGCCAGTCTGTATCATTCTGTGTATAGTCAGTATATTTAAGCAATTATTTTTGTTATAAAGCGATGAATTAGCAATGCATCTTGCTGGTTATAACTTATCTACAGAGCTGAGAATTACAAAGAAGCTGTAAATGACGCGATCTAAAGATTGACATAACGTCAACGTTAGGCTGGCTTTTCATTCATTAAATGTCTAACAGATGTGCACTCTGGTCTAATTAACATTTCCTTCTTCTATGCTCGTCCTTTGCAAGGTGTATGGTACCAAAAAAGCAGAGATACCATCACCTGAGTATACAGTATGTACTGCACTGTCAACGCTACGTCACTTGAGGTAGCGGTAAATACCTTCAACACTTGGTATATAGGTCGTCAAGTTAAGGCACTTATCGCCCGCATTCCCGTTTATATACGTGCTGCAACCCGTTGAAAGTATATAGGTCGTCAAGTTAGGCACTTTTCGCCCGCATTCCCGTTTATATACGTGCTGCAACCCGTTGAAAGTAGTACTAGAGTACTCTGAGAGTGCATACCTCCGCCAAGCAAGGCAACGGTAGCAAAAAATTCAAATTGGCTCTGAAACAATAATTTTCTTTGTATTAACTTCAAAATCGAATCACTTGTGTCTTTTAATAGTAATAACAGTATGTGCAATTTTCTTGAAGATCCGTTCTTAACTTTTTGAGTTATACTGCTAACAAACGTTATGACAAACATGAGTCAAGCATACAAACGAACAAACCGATCTGCACCAAAATTCAATAATTTATTTCTTTTAAAATTACTAACAACCTCTATAAATTTTATGAGGATCCATCCATTATTTTTTGAGTTATTGTGCTAACAAGCATAAAATTAAAAACAATGACAAACGAACGAACAAACAGATCATTACCAAAACTTGATCATTCACTCTTTTTCTTTTGCAATTTTTCAGCTTGTCGAAATTTCTCTGATATACTGCTTTCAACAATTTTATTAGAAATGAATACAAGTGTATTTTTAACTTCCTTAACACGCAAAGAACTAGAGACATTCACTCTTTGTTATTTACCTAACAACTCATGTTAATTTCATAAAAATCCATCAATAACTTTTTGAGTTATTGCATCGAGAAAAATGAAGCAGACAAACAAACAAACGGATTTACATATCTTCACCAAAAGTTAATCATCTGTTCCTCCTAACATACCCAATAATCCCTGTAAATTTCATCCAAATCGGTTCAAAACATTTTGAGTTATCTTGGTGACAGACAGAGAGACAAACAGCCAGACAGACAGACAGACAAACACGACGAAAACATAACCTCCTTGGCGGAGGTAAATATTAAACGCAGTATTTGTTAGGATTTTCTCATACCCTGGTTACGACAACCAAAAACAGCAGTTGACGGCATAGTAAACTGAAGCCATTCTGTCCAGCCACTGCTCAAATCTCAGCAGCAAACTGCGCGAGCGCTCTACCAACGCCACCTAGATACAGATACTGTATCTAGGTGGCGTTGGCTCTACTCCATTCACGTCACATAATGATGTCGGAGGTTTATTTTTTCCAAAACGACAATAATTACAGTCTATCTGTCTTACCGTTGCTGTTATTATTCCCTGGATACCATCACCTCTGTTGGGCTTACAGACAGCAAGCTTTAGTTTGTAGTATTTACATGCATACAGTAAATAATTGGAGCACAGCAGTGCTACAATATTTGAATAAACTGATTAGCATAGATTGAAAAAAAAACTGGCATCGTACTCATTGCTCATGTTTGCAGAAAGTTCATATTGTCATCGCCCAATCGCTCAGCGGTGAATTAAAATTAGCCATAACATGAACGGGAGAAAATATTTCAGTAGAATCTGAGGTAATGCGGCATAATCCGCAGCTATTACAAAAGTTAAGCCCAAGAGAGCTAAAAAATCCATAAAAGCCGCCAATGTCAAGCGCATAAGAGAAAAAATAAAATGGCTAGCAGCAAGAATAGCATGTGCGTTTTCTGTATGAATTCTCTGTTAGCTCTATAGGAAGCGGATTAAAAAGATAGCTAATCTTTAGAGGTTGTGAGTGTTCGCAAATGGCGATATTTTCACCTCTCATATTACGATTTAGCTTTTAATATTAATCAGGGCATCGCTTATCTCTGACAGCTCGGACCAGGATATCAGAACAGTAACGCAACGTAGGTGTTTTTAAAACCTGCGCTCTGACGGTATCCGCAGTAGAGAGTTCAGAATTTTGACCTACTGCTGGTCCCTAACTGAAAGAAGTACAATGAAAGAGTTGCTATATATAGCAGCAGCATACATAGGAGGTGTTTCTGATGGAAACTACAATGGAGACTCTAGCTATAGCAAGAGCTTCAGTAACGACAATGGATGAAACGGTTGGTAACGGATGAGTTAAATTTCTCTTTAGGCTTTGTTCTATATATCTGTAAAAAGTCTGTAATAAGTTCTGTGCACTTTACATTATACCATAACAATCATAAGTTAAAAAAAGGGCGCTCTTGCGAATCAGAGGCAGCAGTTACACTAAATTAAACTAAATTAATGGCTGTATTGTAGAAGCAGCAGTTAAACTAAATGAAACTAAACTAATGGCTGTATTGTCAGTAGTGACGTAATTTTCATACAGAAGTGAATTTCACGTGTCGTATATCGACGTTAGACAAAAAAATTCGATCTGTATGCTGTGATTGCTAGAGTTGGCTTACTTGCATTGCTGGTGCAGTAAAGCACGTTATTGCACGCACCAATAACCACCAAACATAGCGATGTGCGCTAAAAATTACTAAAAGTGCATATATAATCATATAATTATTATTAATTTATGAATCATAATGAAGTCCAAATGCGACATTTTGACAATTAGGCATATGTGAGCAACGACTGAAGATTATAAGTGAAACTATTAATTATGAGAAAAAGTACTTGAAAACGATTTTAATAAGCATTATTAACGTCTTTCAATATATTTGCAAATCACCTATTAACAGGTATTGTTGTATGATTTCTAAGTAACATTCTCAGCAAATATTTTAAAAGTTAAAGCTGGCAAATATGTATCTATATTTCTTTCTTCAGCACGCTGCCCTTCATGCAACTTGAACTAGCACATACCTTCAGCAGGAAGAAGATGGGTTAGGTAAGCAAGGTTGGCCCTTCCAATGCTACCAAAAGTCGCCCACCCAAACGATGACATAGGTTAACTTACCCGCAGCTATAAGGATGCAGGATGCTTTATGTTCCTGCTCACTCTTCCACTCAACAGACGCCATAGGTTAACTTATAACTTTTTAGTCCAGGCTCTGGGGGGTGTCTGTGTACATTTATCTTTTACAGCTCTACCATGTATTTTCGTATTCCATATGATGAGGACACTAAAACAAAAAAAAGTTGGGTAGAACTTTCGCACCAGGTACATTTTTGAGGGGGCATAGGGGAGGGGGCTTAAAATTATCAATTGGGGACCGATTGTTCTGAAATTACTCAAAATATGTATTTTTGAAAAAAAGAAATATATTTTGCTTCTACAACTTGTTTTATTTAGGCCTTAGCTTCGAGATGGGAAATATATACAAATATATATTGTATGCAGTTATTGGAAATTTCAAAAGAATAGAACTCAATGAGTCTTCATGCTAAGAAAAAACAATGACAGCTTTTGAATCCTTGAAACATTCCGAACAAAACAATAAAGATGGATTCGCCATTTTAATTGCGTTCACTAACTATAATATAGGAAAAAAACAAAGGATTCGGTTTTGAGCTGTGATAAAAAATATTATGAGGCAAAAAATGTAAAATCCAGTTCTATAATTTTGTTAGGACTGGTTCAATGGTTCCAAAACTATCCTTGTTTTTTTTTCTAGCATGAAAACTCATTGAGTTCCATTCATTCGAAATTTCCAAAAAATACATTTACAATTATGTACTGTATTTCCCATTCTCTCAAAACCTAAGGCCTAAATCAAAAAAGTCGCATGAGCAAACTGCGTTTCTTTTTCAAAAACATATATTCTGAACAGTTTTCTGAACAATCGGTACACAATTGATCATTTTGAGCTCCCAATGCCCCCACCCAAAAAAAAATGTACCAGGTGCGTAAGCTCTACCCAACTTTTTTTAATGTCCTCATCCCTGGACTTCCTACACAGCTACAAGGATGCAAGACGATTAAAGTTTCTGCCTGCTTTGCTTCCTCAACTTTCATACCGGTAGTAATCATGCCCATTCTATTCTTCCTCTCTTTCCCCACTTGCAATTACTCCTTCCTTTACGAAACGCCATTGCGGCTAGCTGGGGGGCTTAAGCTTGCTATATACACCATTACAGCTCAGGTTAAGAAGTATACATTTATATATTAACTTCTATTGAAATATATCGAACGGATATTTACATTAAACTAATATCGACAAACATCTGGAGCGCCCAGCCCGCGACCCATGCACGAAGTCCCTCTACAGTGGACTGGGCATAGAAAATACAAATTAATTACCAAAGAGAATTATAGCCAAGATGGGTCACAGTGTGAACACGACCTTACAATTTTTTTATCTCGCTTTTAATACAATAGAAGAAAGCGCATTTAAGGATTAACTCAAAAGTTTGAAAGGCAGACACACAAATACGCTGATAACCTCGCATTACTCCGCTGGTTGCATAACCCTCTTCTATCGCAGTACAGGCCCGCTTGGTGGCCGCAAGCGACAGAGATAATCACTCTATCCCTGAATTCACCAACTGCTGATCAATCAAAAGAAGCACGCTTCTAAAAAATTTCAACAATCGTGTCATAAAAATTTATCTTTAGATGAATTTATCGAAAGTTGTTGTAATGAAAGTAGTGTATTTTCAATTTTTAAGGAAAATTTTTTGAAAACACCAAGGAAAATTATTCCAAGTTATGCACGTATTATCCTCATGATCTGAAGGTCGTGCAGCTAGTTATACGGGAAAAATATTACGTTCCCAGTCGTATTCAAAATTGATTTTTAAAAATGCAAAATCTTTTCCAAACGACATCGGTGCAAAAAGTTTCAGCTCAAGATCAATTTACGTTTAGTGTCACTGCTTAATCTTTTGTAACACTGGATGACAGGTGTTTGTTTGGATTACGGGCAATGTTGTCACGTACTGTCTGAAATTAATATCGAAATATTCTATGCTCCCTAGTCTCTAAGTCCTAGACTCGTTTTTAACTTTCTTGGGACTGACTGGGATATCCATACAAGCGCGTAAATGGGTCGAACCGCATCCTGACCGAATAACGCTTTAACGAATACGATAACAAGTCTGTGCTCTACTGTACGTCATTGTAGACCGTTATATTGTTATAATCATTTCCATTCAGCCAAAGGCGCGACTGAACTTTTAGATTGGGTTCTTGAATGATACTGTGAATGCTTCAGACTCGATACTGGTACAATGATCCACAAACCTGATACCACTAATTGGACCTTACGACTTCGTTCGTGTAGATATCAAAGTATTTATTAACGACACGAATAACAGGTTCTGGACTCGACGGTGTTGCCTGACTAATATGTGAATACTTTCGCAATGAATAACAAGAAACTAAATGATTTCAGGTCTTTCTTTGGAAATAAATTCAAGCGTAAATGATCACACACCTCCGAATAACCGAAGCTAGTACTTCTTGTTACAACCTTTTTATCACTGGATTTCCTCTACCGTTTTATTACAATTTTCACATTGTGTTTTCGTTTCTGAAAAAAAAAAATGTTTTTCTCCCTTTAGGCAGAGTTTTTAATTGTGGCAGTTTTTAATCATCAGTGGCATTTCTGCAGAATGGGCATGGGGACCATTTCGAGACGTTAAGTTTAGATAGTGTTATCCGAACGATACTATCTATGAGCACCACCCGAAAACGAAACAAAATAAAAAAATACGTTCTTGCTCAGATTACAGATCTGAAAACATGAACTTTTTTATCAACTTGTAGCTAGAGTAAATATTGCACGTGTCTGTAATAAAAAATACGGAATTTTATTACCCACGCATTCAATTAGACACACTCTCTCTCTCTCACTCTCTTTCTCTACAACTCTCTCTCTCTTTGGGGCTCTCAGAGAACGCTTTGCCTGTCGCTCGTCACCACGTGATGCTTTCACGCCAGCCAACAACTTTTCATCACCTGGAACTGCTACAAATCTAAGATAGTGCATTATCTTTAATGATTCAGTATCAAAAAATTGGTTGATGTATGCATTATAGGACGAATAATGAAATGAACCTGCCCGACTGGGACAGTATTTACTGCACAATACTGGGAGATATCTCTTGCTATGGGCCAGGGAGAACAACTCAGAACTTTTTGGCCAATTTATACCATATGCCTAAGATAGGTCGTTAGCATAGATGAGTGTACTAAAATAAAATTATGAGCGATACTTCGACTGACCGCACACTGAATTACTAAAATATGCCTTAAATTGACACACGTACGTTAGATTAATTTGATGTAGTGTACACTCCCCACAATTTCCCGCTGCAAGAAATGAGCCCCTCACAATGGGTAATCGTTCTAGCATATTGTCGGGAAGTAAACTGTAGTTAGAATAATGCTACGTAGACTCCCATCGTGACTATTGGTATTCGTTGAGCATCTCAAAGAATTTACAACAATATTTGCGAGGGTAGCACACACGTACACAAAAGCACAGTGGAAAACAATAACAAAGCTCGTGCAGCGCTGTAGCTATTATATGACGCCTAACTCTATTGTCCCTCAAATTCAATATCTTTCCTGCTGTTGGGTAACAAAACCACGCTTGTGGATCAAAATGATGAAATATATTGTAGAATGTACTGGTAAAAACATCTTTCCAATAACACAGGGCGAGCTTCTCGTAACTCTCCTCGTGAATTGACATGAAATCCAATATGAAGCTGTCAGGCTACTGGCAACCATGCTTAAATAAGGGAATATTTTGCTGTACAGGTATTATAGATATCCAGTTCGGCCTCGCCGGAAATATCGACCGTTACCACATTTACACATGTACTTCAGAAACAAATGTTGCTCCTAATGCCTTCCAAACAGAGCTAGAGATTTCATAGCGTAATTAAGTGTCAGCCTCCAAACACGAAAGAATAGTGGGAATTAAAGAAGAATAATGTATTTTACCTAGAAAAGGTAGAAACACTGAGCAACATTCAATGTTTTTTAAAACTCATGGAATCGCATCAACATACTGCAAACTGGATAGTGTACATTGAGCATTTTAAACTCAGAATGACATGAGTCAAAATGCAATATATATATCTAATCTCATCTTGAGAATGTTATATTTGTCTGTATCGATCTATTCATTTTCAATGTGTACGTGACTTGTTACAGCACTTTGACACCTGCTGGTTTAAACTCTTAATATATGTGAATATCGTGACCTCAAATGATGGATTCATGGAGGAAGTACTCACACGCAGTACAGACACCGGCATGTGCTGCAAAATACGACAAAACAATGTTATGAACTCATCGTTGCCTCAAAACATTGAGATGTGAAAAAGTGCCATCTATGGTACTACGGGCAGGGCTTGTATTTGTGCATTAAGAAGAGAAACGGCGCTCAGACACGTCGCTTCCACCGAGGAGTAACACAATTGTAGATTGTCCTATTAGGTACACGTACATATAATAATCTTTTTAAAGATACTATACCGAAACAACTGTACATATATTATGAAGCAATAACAAAGCCAGATGACCATTTAACAGTGTCACATGCATGGGAAGCATCGTGCGACTGCACAGAAAGTTCACAATTGCCCGAAATAAAGCTTGTAACGCGACAGGTTTGTAGCTGAGTCACGAGTTCCCAATTTCCTCGGTGTAATACAGCACGCGCATGGCTCTCTAATTAGCACTTTTATTGAACCAAAAAGAATGCGGGACGCAACCAGTGTGTCAAAGGACGCGAGTCCACAGCGTCACCAAGTTTTTGTGGGAACTTGTTTAACTCAAGAGCATGGAACCTCCTTTTTTTTAACCCTGTTTATTAAATGCTAAGGTGAGCTACTGATGGATGACCAGGTTGATGGTTTCATTATGTCAGTGGAGGGAACACGACATGCTATAGGCTACTCATCACTCAGTATAGTACATATTGCTAAGTTCCAGACGTGATTCACCACAGAAGCTGATGGAACCTTTACATTAAGTCTTAGAATTGCTGAAAATCACATCCAACAGTCATAGGTCGGTGCTCCAGCGCGGCTTCCTACTCAGATCTATTCTACTTGCATGGATTCGTACACAGGTCTTTGTCACTGCACGGTTTCGTAGACATAACTATGTCACTGCAAGGTCTGCTACGTACACGTAGTTCTGTGTGACAGCACGGTACCGTACGGTACTTGATCCATGCAACTGCATGGTTTCGTACCCATACCTACGTATGCTCCGGCACGGCTTACTGTACACAGCTCTATGTTACTGCAATGTTTTGTGCGTACGTTGGTCCCTGTTACCTACGACACTATTTCTAATGCGTAGATTTGTGCTACTACATAGTTTCCTATGCAGATCCATGCTGCTGCATAGCTTAATTCGTACGAAAATCTATGCTGCCATATGTTGTCCTTCACAGATGTATGCAATTTGCTGGTTTCCTTACACACTGATATAAGTTAATATAAAGATTTCCTGTGTAGATCCATGCTACTTGCATGTTTTTCTGATCACGTCGATGTTGCTTTAAGGACTTTTTTACTCCGAGCAACTGCTACTGCCGGATTTGCGACGGAA
>LQNS02278165.1:20284017-20311784 GCA_001587735.2 Parhyale hawaiensis
GTTAATATAAAGATTTCCTGTGTAGATCCATGCTACTTGCATGTTTTTCTGATCACGTCGATGTTGCTTTAAGGACTTTTTTACTCCGAGCAACTGCTACTGCCGGATTTGCGACGGAAAGCAACTGCTACTGCCGGATATTCTCTACAGATCAAGTGTACCTAATTACGGGGTTTGTTAACAAGATGCACTGCAACTGTCGAGCTCCTACGCAGATCAACTACTACTGCCGTATTTCCTAAATAGACCAAGGGCAACTACTAGGCTTCCTATGCAGACCATTTGCTACTACTCGGTTTTCGTGCCAGAACAGCTGCTACTATCAGGTTTCCTATAGCAGCTTAATTTTTACACAACTACTGCCTAGTTTCCAGCTCAGATCTGTCGAATGTCACTGCACATTTTCCATTACAAATCGATGCCATTGAAGAGTTTCCTACTCATATTATCCACTGCTGCCGGATTTTGTACTCAGATCTCTGCTACTGCATAGTTTTCTACGTAAATCTGAGTGGAGACGTTCTGCCCGTGTTCTGTGTGCGTATGTGTACGAACGATCTGTTTACATCCTGTTACGGTGGCTTCCTGTTTACTGCCAACTGCGTGGCTGCCTGCTGTACTGTTGTGGACGAGGCTTCCGTTCCCAGACACAAGGAACGAAGGACCTGTGACGGCAGGTTGGTAGCTGAGAACAGCTTAATTTCTTAGCATATTTTGTTAGAATATAGTTTATCTCACAACGGGACCCGTCGTTGAGTTTTGTTTATACGGACCAAGTCTTCATCGTTACTTTGCTAATAATCAGGATACAAAACATACCAAGAGTAATAAATTCGCAATAGTGGTAAAATAATTCACACCAGGAAGGTTTTAAAAGTTAAACTGGACCAGCTGCTATACATGTCATTAATTTGACTAATTTTCAAAAATGTCACTCATATTGCCAAAAGGTGGTGTTGACATCGCCTCTATTTCACTAAGTCTGAATCGTCGCCTGTATCACACCAAATCATTCAGACTTCGAAAGAAAAAAGATCTACCTATTCAGTGCTTCGATTATTTACATTTGCTAAATTACCTTCGTAATTACAAACAAACGAAAAATAAATAACATTCGCCGAAAAAGTGTGCTTATTAGCTAACTTTATAGCACAGACCTACCTAAACTTAATTTCCTTTTTTTACGATCCGCCTTTTACAGCGGCCAAGCCTGTTGGTCCCGATGGGAAACTAATTAAGTAGAATCGACTGTATATGGAGAATGGGTGTATAAAGGTTTGTATACACGTCATATACATTTAAATATTTGAAGCTAATATAAAGATTTGACCCATACGAATGAATCCCGGCATACGACCGCTCGGCACATAAAATCAATGACGATGCTGTAAAGAAATACAGAACAAAGCTAGCAAATGACGTATATTATTGCAGTAGATTTCAAATTACTATTCAAGATACCGAGAAAGATTTTTATCTGACTGGTGCTGCCACAATCAGTCGTCGTTACGTCTTGTTTTGGTTCTGACGACAAGCTGCCAGAGTCACTTTGCCACGCGTCGATAGAGGTTAGAATTCTAGGTAATTCATTATAGCCTCGATTAGTAGCTGATGATAAAATAATTGAAGCCATAACGGATTTGATGAAGTAACTATTGTCTATTAAATAAAATATGCAAAAACTAACGTGCATGCCGGCAGCCTCTTTAACTTTGCATTGTTTTAAAATGATGGATAAAATAAAGTAGCAAAGTAAAAAGCAAAAAATTCAAAAAAAATACGTACCATCAATTTAAATACGTTTCAGTAATCTAAAAGTGAGTCGATCTCTCCTAACAAGTGTACAACAGCAGCAGATAATTTGAGGTATATAGATGCGATATTTTGTTTTAGAAATAGAAGCGCAAAGCTTCATATAGTATATATTAGACAATACAGTATATACTGTACATTGACAGCATAATTAATAATACAGGATTCACATGTATAAGAGACCTACCTGAAATTTTTCAAATTTAACCACAGAAATGCTTCAAATTCACTTCTGTTGCATACCTAACGATAATTTACCTCTGCAATAAAATATGTGCCACATACATAAAATTGGAATGTACGCATGCCAATAATCTTATAGTGCAGAACAGAGTGCCGCAACATTTCCCCATGAGACCATCATCAGTTGGTACGCTTCTCAATGATAATATATTTAAAGAAAACATCCCACTCAAAAATGCATTAAATAAATTGCTATTACACAATATCTCAAAGATTTACAGCCGGAGATAGAAAGACGAGACAAACTAAAGGTAAAGATAAGGCCAGCTTTGACTGCACCCTCCCCTGGGAAACCCGCACGCAATGGTTCATGAGGTAGACATGGGCTAAAAGGCACCAGAGGAGCGAGTGCAGCTGCAGCCGAGGACGGGTCGCTAAGAACTATGGGACCGAAACGGAAGGTTGAATGACTCACCACCCCCTACCTCAAGGTAGAGACCCCTACGATAGCTATACGCACCAAGCAAATTTGCTGATTCAGCTCGCCAAGCGTCCTTGATAAAGACTTCGCCTGGCTTGGGGATCTTTCTCGGGACCTTCAGCACTACTGTATAGCAGGCAACGGCCGCTGCTACCGTGGGTATAATTACTTTCATAAAGTTCTTTTACCCCACACAGAACTTAATTCAGTAAGTCACAGCTGCGTTACCAAATCATTTGGATTGCTGCTACTAAAGAGTGTTCTGAATGTACGTATACTGTATTCATTCTTGCTTGTGACCTCTTCTCCTACAATAATCTGCTCGTGCTTCTTGAAACATCGAATATTATTATACTGAATACGCCTTACTTCACGAACTCCCAATTCGGTTGAAAGCAATTTCACTAATGTATTTTGCTGAGAAGATAGGCGGGGATACAGTTGTTCAGCCTTGTTCCGCACTCAAATTTTTGCTATAAGGTTCAACATAAGCAAACATTACCAAAGGCAATCGAATATTATGTAGTGCATCATATATTGAGACAACGAGTAAATATTGCTCAGTAGCTATATGAAAAAAGATTTTGTCGTATGTTTGACAGCACTCCAAATCGGGACCTGGTGCGACGACCAGTCTTTTATTTTATTCTATTAATCTCTATCATTGCATATCTAGTAGAGTTATATTAGTAACGCCATGGTACCTATCATTCGCCATGACCATCGTGGCGCTGTATACAAATTTCTACGAACTGCTACACATTTTATCTTTGACTGTCATCGTGATTCGAGAATATAAAGGACAGAAAATCAGTACTGAAACATCAATCAAGCCCATTCCGTGATGCAGGAAACGCCACTTGACCAAATCTCGTTCATCCTCAGAGAAGAAGAAACGTCCAAAGATATATTTACATCACGTACCAACATTTTCTTCGTCTCCTTACTCGACTAGGTAAGGTATTTATCGAAATTCAGGAACCGTAATATACGAAGTGCCGTAATTCAGAATATTGTTAGGAACGCAGCCCTCATGAATGGCAGCGCTCTACTGTATAATTTCGTTAGTGACGCCAAAGTTGATCCTGACTGCATAATTTTCAAAAAAACCTTGACTTATTTGATACTACACTAAAATTGCGAAGACGTTGCGATGACAACGTGAAATTTGGTCCTCCTATCATCCCAATAACAGACAGTGAACATTAGAAAAGTGTGGCAAAAAATAATACCTTTGTGATGCTTGGCACACTAAATTATTCTAACCCACATGATAAGAAAACTTGGGGGAGGGCTTCGTGCTGGCAGAAGTAAGATATCGGACAATTGTGTGCACACTAGCGAGTGTGCTTATTGAAAAAGTTCCAGTTGCATATCTTGCTTTATCTTCAGTGTTACAAAACTGCTAAGGACACGAACGAAATGCTTGTACTAGTCCACCACTCTGACAAAGCTGCTTCCCTCGGTTTAGTGACGACTTTGTGTTCACCGATCAATAGAAATATGCTGCAGTCAAGCAGAGTAAACTAGTTATAAAGTCTCTTCTTAGCATATGCCATAATGCATTCGTGTGAACACTTGTTATTATCAGCTGCGTTAACGATTTACGAGTCTGCCTCTCCACGAGAAGTTGGTACGTTTTATAAATGACTACTACGATAACAGTTCGTAAGCTGCGCTGCATAATATGCTTGGAACTCAATTCCGGAATGTAAACTTATTCGGTAGACCATGGAGCTGGCAAGAGTTGAAGCTGTTTACTTATTACTCGACATGAGGCGAAGCCTCAGTAAAGGGTAAAGATGGCTGAAAATATCAGTTTGTAAGTAACTGCCCTCTTCAGGCGAGGCAAGGCCTAAAGGAAAAGGTGCAATTCGCTTTCGCAAAAAATTCACCTACTTTTAATTTCTTGTTGAAGCAAAGTCCGCACAAAAGCTGGAGACGATGCGTCGTTTGTTTCAACGCCATGGCTTGCAGGCCGCTTCATTTTCTTGTTTTCCAGTCATTTGAGACGAAGGAAAAAAGCTTCGCTACAAATGGGCCAATTTTCGAGACAAGAGACAGCTTGGAGATGTTAATTTGCCAGGAACTTAACGACCGGTCACAGCGCAAAAAGAATTACTTTGCGAGCCTCCACAGCGCGCGCTCAATGGCAGACAAAAGCGCTACTTACGTAAATGACGCTCGTATATCGAGGTAAAAAAACTCTCTGCAAATACACCTCCAGGAATAGATAGGCCGGAAATTGCCAGACATGGACACTGTAAACTGAAAATAGGCCTTTGCAAACCAGATAGTCTTCGTAACTGAATACATATCGGCGTAATATCATAGCAAAATGAACAGCGAGCATAATCTTCAGGCGTCGAAAATGTGTGTTTCTGAGGAATGCCCGCAGCGTTTACAACGCTGTAGTGCTTCAGAGCTCCGTATGCCAGGTATTAAATTGATGTTCACATGGCTGAAACCGTAACATGTACATTGCGCAATGCATTTGACTATGAAGATGTGAATCACTTCATGTTTTGCTAGCAAAATGATTTGATTCTAGAAAACTGTAGAATGCTGAGAGTACAACGTTCCGCACCGTCGAATATCCAATGCTAAGGCAGTTTGAAGAGGTAATGGACAGCATATACTACGCTTCAAATACTTAGTGCCTTACCAAGTTTGGATATTACGTGTGGTTTTACATAAAGAGACTTCGTGGACTTTTAGAATGCATAATTCATTTCATATAGGTTATATTGATAGCAAAATGTGCACACTATTACAAACAAACTACAACTCAGTCAGCAAGTTGACAAGAGTATGAAACTGGCAAGCAGGGTACTTGGATGCACCAGAAACTTCGAATACAAGTCCAAGGTCATCATCATTCCCTTGTACAAGGCGTTAATGCGGCCAAACTTAAAATTTGCTGTTCAATTGTGGTCGCCAAATCTCTGTAAAGATATCGATAACATGGCAAGAGTCGAACGCAGAGCAACGAAATTGATACCTCAGCTGAGAAGCAAGTCGTATGAACGTCGCCTAAAAGAACTGGGTCAGATCTCTCTCAAGCAAAGACGACTCAGGGGGCAACTAATAGAAACATTCAAGTGCTTGAATGGCTTCAACGACGTACCTATAACGGGACTCTTTGAAGAGACCTTAATGATCGCTTGCGAAACAACGGTCAAAAACTCAAGCATAAAGCTCGAAGAACAACCTTAAGTCAACAGTTCTTTCCCTGTTTCATAGTCAGCATTTGGAATAGACTCTCATCCGACATTGTTGGTGTGGAGTCGGTCAACTCGTTTAAAAATTGTCTTGGCATACATTGGGAGAGACATCCTCCACAGCTAAGATCTCCTCCTCCACGAGTAGCAAGCACTTAATGGCCAAAGCTTCCCAGGCCATTTTAAGCTGACTTCTTTTCACTTCCGCTCCATCTATATATCTAAGCTCCGCATATCAGCGGCTATCGATCATGCTTGCGTGCATTCATGACCATCTCTTTGGCGGAGATTTTTCTCCCCCTTTTTTTTTTTTTTTTGCTTTTTTCTTTCTTTTTTTTTCTTTCGTCTTTCATTTTTCTCCTCTCGTTTCCCCAATCCTCTACATCCTACTAACATAATGACAATAGCTCATTAGAGTGCCGGGGTGTAAGCTCCGGTGTCTCCTTGGGAATGGGCCTCTTGGTTCGTCGACTGCCGCCTATCTAATCTAATCTAAACTGTCCTTTATACAGCAGTTGTTATATAGTTACACTTACTATTATTACAGTTATTATCATGAAAACTAGACACAGCAGCTAGACGGACATGTTTCATCAACTCAGCATCCATAGACGTTGCTGTCACCAATAAACAGCAGAAAATGCACAAGTTTCAGATTTCAGAGTAGCTCCAAATTTGAAAAGATGCGAGAGAATATTCAGTCAGTGAGGTGACACACACTTTCATTTGACTGTAGAGTGTATCCGCATTCAAACAATCTCATCTGGTCACTCGAAACGCTGCTAAGAAGAACCGGTAGAAAGTCATTAAAGACTGGCTGGAGCGCTTGCAGATCTACTCCGCCTGCAAACGGAACTCGACGGTGAAGCCATGCCAACACAGATCTGTGTGTAAAACACTGGCCGACGTGAACAAATATTGCAGCCCGCGGTGTAGAGGCAAGCGCCTCCTGTAGCTGTAGCTTGTGATTTTCAAAGATTTGGGGAGGAGGGATATAGGAACACAACCAAAATCCCATATTGCATGTAAGACATTATTTTCCATTTTTATGTGACCGTCTCTACGTTACACCACTTGCTGCCTGATAGATAACCGCTTATAATCGCCTCATCGTACAAGAAAACGTAATATATCCCTACCAATATTTAGAGCTGCTTCGGCTCCACCCAACAACTGAATTGCGGTTTTAGCGACTGGCTATATAATTAGTAATTATATAGGACATGACTTCACTTTCAATTTGAAAACGAAAAATACTCATTACTGATTGTGGGAAATTGTTAGTGATTAAGAATAACATATTGTGAGTTGGTACTACATAGCCAGTCAAGGATGATACCATCAATAGATGGTCAACGTATCTGTGAAATTGGGTCAGTCAAATGGCATCACTGACAATGTACCGAAAACGTTGGCTACGTGAGCTAGTACTAAAAACAAATATGTACCAAAATTAGTTGGGTACGTGAGCTAGTGCTAAAAACAAACACCCAAATTGGTTGGGTACGTGAGCTGGTGCTAAAACAACAAACTGAAATGGCAGATAAGTGAGGTGGCACCAAAAAATAAGTAGCCTAAATGGTAGTAACATCGAGCCTAGATAGTTTGATACGTGAGCTGGTGCCACGAACAGGGTACGTATAAGTGTTTCGGGCACGATCGAGCTAGGTACGTGTAGTGCCCCCTCCGAGCCCTGACCGCTCCACACGCGCTGTGTGCCCCCCAACTTCGGCCACTGCTCTTTGCCGTGGCCCCAACTTGAGAGTCGCTCGTTACTCTGCTCTAAAGTTCTGCAATTCCACAATATCCTCGCTTGAAATCTTCTTTCTTGGACCCAAGGCAGCCTAAGATGCTGCTGCTTTGCGATTTTAACGTGAAAAAAGTCCTATTTTACGGTATCAAAGTTCTAATTCCAACTCTGGAACGCTGCAAAAAGCACGTGTGTCAAAGTTGCATAGAAGCAAGTGGTTTTTCTTTTAAATTCTGTTAGTGAAACACAAAGTTCATCACAATTTTTTACCTGTGAAAAAATAAATTATGTCACTACAGAAGAAGGGACTCAGTACTCGTGCTCTAAAGACCCAAAGAAACAAGCTCGTGAAACTAAAGAGGCTTACAGACTATGGTGCAACTTTGAAAAAAAATATGGAACCGTAGTCTTCCAGTATCGGATTCTATATAGGCCTTGAATTTGAGCTGTTAAAATAACGGAGCAAAAACTTCTTAAGGTCGTGTGATATGTTTGCGACAAGTTCGCATAGGCTACACATATTCTTCCGTGTACGAAGTAATTTTAAGTGGCAATTGAGGCAGTGCGAATCATAAATTCAAGATTTTCTGAAGACCAAGCCCGATGCCACCACGCTCACTCACAAGAAGCAACTCTATGGAAGAAAACCGTTGTTTTATGCTGTCCAATACATCCATCTCAGGTAAAGCATCTTGCGACAATATGACTCTGTACTTTAGAATATCCATGCATTTTGCTTTAGCAAAAATCATCTCTGAATACCGGTCACGATGCTGATGCTATTGATAACCTCAACTTTGTATGAGTGTATGTGTGTTTAATCTTGAGATCATTCTTTTAAGTTTTCAGCCTTTTCTACTTTATTGATTGAAATGTGAATTTGATAACTAAAATCTCTACTCTTCTGTATGTCTCTTCAGTTTCAGCACTGATGATGGAAGTTCAAAAGCCCAAAGCATCTTTACTATTAACTATTAAAAACGTACTACTAACAGTTATTTTCGGAAACTGTTTGCGTTTGTCGGTGTGCACGCTATAAAATTTCAATCTCTGTTTTTCCTGTTAGAAATGGGAAAATAACTGTCCGTCAAATAGACAGACATCTCGGCGATCCTTTCAGCTTGGCCGTACTTCCCGTATACTTCTGTCCCCGGAATATTTTTTACACAACAATCTAACCTCACGAGCAGTTCTAAAGCACCCATGCCAGCAACTTCCAGTTGTCGCCAGACATATCCGACTCGAGTGCTCAGCACGTAACGTGAAATCTGCGAGTATCGGCAGGGGGCGATAGCCACCAATTCATACCAACGATAGAGCCCTCGAGTTCTATATATTGCTATCTATTGAAATTCATGAAACACCGGGCAGATAAAAGGCATTTCAATATTAACTGTAGATATCTACACGAAGACCAGCATTCTATTATAAATGACAAGAAGGAAATATAAACACATATACATTTATTTCGATAATCCCGGAGGTTGGGCATTTAATACGCACACATGAGCACGCTATTAAGTTTGCGATGCACCGGTATATCTGNAAAAGCCATTTCAATATTAACTGTAAATATCTACACGAAGACCAGCATTCTATTATAAATGACAAGAAGGAAATATAAACACATATACATTTATTTCGATAATCCCGGAGGTTGGGCATTTAATACGCACACATGAGCACGCTATTTAGTTTGCGATGCACTGGCATATCTGTCGTGTTCTCAAATTTTGAAAGCGATGTCAAAGCCTCAGTGATAGTTATTATGAGCTGGAGTGAACAGCGACACAGAGATACTTGGTACAGAGTGTGCTCGCCCATTAAAAAGTGCATACCTATCTACCTAGCGATATTTGTACATGAACGGCGAATGAGGGCTCGTTCTACATATTGGCTCAGAAGTCAATCTGAGCCACGTCCACTCGTAAGAAACCTCAGGCAGAAGCCTTGGTTTCGCTCCTTAACCTTGAATCAGTTACTTAATTATGCATCCACAAAATGGAATTTCGATGCCGTCTCAAACGTACTCAGCTTGCTTTTAACTACTACATAGTGGCGAAACCAATGTAGTAAAACCAAAGCTCTCGCCTGAGGTTTCAAACGAGTGGGATTGGCTTAGATCGACTTAATTGCAGCTAATCGAACGAGCCTTGAGACCGCATGTTACGGAGGTACTCAATCAACACTGTTCAAGGGATGATAAAATAGATGCCTCAAGCGCAAGTATTTCCAGCTTACAAAAACAACCGGACAACTTCTTTCCTACAAGGCGAAAAAAAAAAACAGCTACCCAGAGATACGCGGCTCCAAGATCATATTGGAATTGCATGCATTTTGAAGCCCAGTAAAATGAAACAATCTGTAACAAGATGATGTGTTTCTGAACTCCAACTCCCAAAATCATTTAATGAAAAACGTATAGTTCCTAAATTACAATAAGAGTTCAATAACTGTGTTCTTTGGTTCCAACTTAATGTGGCAATTTATGGAAAACCTACAAATCTGTAACTTCATTTTTCAAACTTGAGTAAAATTTTCGGATCAGCACATATTGCTAGGTTTTTGTATGTTTTTAAGATGTTCATGAATGAATATGCATAAGTGAACTTTCCGTTCCCCCACACCATGCACTATAGCAAGGTGAGACCTAAAATCGTTATTATTATCATCATCATCATCATCATCGAAAAACCAATTTTAAAAAAAACATTTCGTCTTTCATACGGGCAATTCCTATAATCCCTAATAACAAGTTTGCGTAGTCAAAACATGCATAGCTCTGGAGCTTGAAGAACATTAACAAGTCAAGTGAGTATGGCGAAATATCCCTTCACTCACATCCTCTAATATTGCGTATACAATGTCCCGTCCGACTCGGCAAAGATTTTTACATCAAAATCTCGGCGTAGCGGTGGAATATTTGGCAAATATCTGCAAAAAGTTCTGGCCCTGAGGGTGACAACTTTATGCCTCACTAAACTGGTTCGTGCAGAAGTTAATTTCAAATATTTTTCACGAGCAGCACTCTCAACAATGCTAATATACTGGCATGAGCTAAAATATCTCACTTATCACCAGATACTCGTCAATATCAACGTCCAAAAAACGTATAACCTGATATAGATTAGATTAGATCAGATAGGCGGCAATAGACGAACCAAGAGGCCCATTCCCAAAGAGACACCGGGACTAACACCCCGGCCTCTTTGAGCTATTGCCATTATTCACCCCGGCCTCTTTGAGCTATTGCCATTATACACCCCGGCCTCTTTGAGCTATTGCAATATACTGAACCAAGTGGAAATGCTACTTTTATTAGCGTATCTCAGAACGATATCACTGAATATTTTTACACATTCGCTACCAAGCGGGGAGGGAGAGGAGGGCCGCTTCAGCCACCGGTGGCTCTTATGGTAGTGAATGAGGTAATGTCATTCAAAGCATTTAAAAAAAAAATTAATAGAACAGTTGAAAAGCGTCATTCCAATCTGTAGCTAAAATCACTGATTTAAATCATTTACCGAAATTTACATAATAAAATGAATATCATCACATATTGCGTAGGTCTAATACGAGACGAGCAACCAAAATATATTTTTGGTTACGGACAGGACATGAGCGCAGAAGTAACATAATATCTCTCTCACGCTGGGGCCAGCGGGAGGCGATCACTCACCAGCTCTTCTGACTGCAGAAGAGTTCTGAGCTACAGTACCAATAATTATTGAAGATAACTACAATCATGCTTTACTTTTGACAAAATGAGAGGCCAACACGCTACATTTATCTGTGTGGAATCGATTGACAACAAAATTAGAAGACGCGTATACAGCATACGTGGTCTGCCCAACAGCACCATACGATTCTGTTGCAAACAAACAAGATCTAACTTACAGAGAGAATTAAATAATCACCGGAGCCGAGCGTGCTACCAAGCTGTGTATGCAGCTGCATAATTACTACATGACTAACGGCAGACGCAAGCAACAACGTACAGAGCATAGCGTAAAAATTTACATTTGCACTAGAAGATCGCCTTTTAGCATTTCTTTCCAGGAATTTGAAGTGCATCTGCAAGACAAGATCACTAGTCAAATAATGAGACGTTGTCCAGCAAGAATTTCCAATGACTTGATAAGTGAGCTTGATAAGTGTACTTGACACCAGAAATTTGAAGTACGTCCCCATCTAAAGCAAATCAATGTGACATTCTTAGCAAGAATCTTTTAAGAATACATGCCTATTAAATTACGCGTGGAGCCTAGAGTATGATAAATATGTTCAATCATGCGCCGGGTTCTCTTTCTCTTTGTGTTTCTGAGTATAGGCATTAATATCCTTTTATGTAAAGCAATGACTTCCCGTTCAAGAGCATCCTAACTTTCTGCCCTACACTTCCCCCAACGTTGTGCTTTGATGGCTAATGATAAGTTTACGCTTTGATAATCCATCTCTTTGTGTAGCAAAGTCTCGTTTTATCTTTTCTCTGCGCTGCTGCAAAGTAATTTAAAACATGCATATTGGATGAAAGCCTCAGCGTAATAAGTTCGAAAAGAAAAGGCGCCACCGTAATTATGACTTGTATTATGGAAATGAGCGACAATGAAAAACCTATAACGGGAAGTAGAATGGACTAGCTGTAAAAGCGATTCAATACATACAGAAATGAAGCAGGTAATTTAATGAATTGTAAGTTCTATCAACAGTAGCTACGTATCAAATGCAAGAGCGTATGATGTTTTACTGCATGCAAAGTTAAAGAGCCCAACCCACAAATCGCAATTTGCTGCGCAAGGTGCTCTCGATACAAACGAATTCTTTTGCCAGGTGAAGTAGAAAAGAATCATTTCATTATGGAACATATCAACAGATACCATTGCAAATGAACCCTTTCGGTTCTGTTGACATTGCCGGATAATGACATATAGTCGTGCCATACGCAAGCAACCCTAGCAGAACGCTTGGCTGTCCAAGAAGCTCATTTATGGATTTAGATGCGGGGCAAGCCTAAAATTCAGTTAGGGAAAGAAAGGGTTCGGAAACTACGGGACAACAGGGCGCCTCATAACCAGGGCTATCAATGAGGATTGTAAGAAAACCCAAGATGAACAAGTAAAAAAAAATGTGACCTAAAACCCAAAATTGTAAAGCACAATCCAAAAGTTAATAAAAAACATATTTTATTACTTACTGCGTATAATTGACGAGCTCATCATATGGACGAACCACAGCCAAGATTGTCAGAATCGAACCCAAGACTTTAAGAAAAAGCTCAACATCTTGAGGAAAAGCCCAAGCCTTGGCTCTGCTGCATGCTCTTAACCCCTGTCGGCAACTGCGTTACTTCAGTTGTGATAATCGGTACTATCATTTACGGCTCCCAGTCGACTATTTACGGCCAGTGCGGTTAACTATCATGTGCCAACTTCAAAAGAAGTCGATTTTGAACTGCTGAGTAAGTGGAACGACTGCTCACATACTAAAATATCAGTAATGCAAAACTTTACTTCTCTACTGCAACTTTTTATAAATTTTGAAGGGAAAACTTTTTATTTTCAGTCATATTCTATTGGCTGCCGTTGATTAGAATTAAATCACATGACCATTAAGATACCTGGCATAGGCTTATAGCAGAACGTAAAGCTAAATTTTACATACGCATGGAGAATTGACAAGTTGTTGAGTAAAGTACATTAACGAACTGTAGTGAATGCAAACATCTTTTTGTCTGTTTGCTCGATGCTGTTTTCTTGTTACTTTTTGTAAACAGGCCTGAACATCTTTTCTAAAGCATTATGATTTCAATGTGGATTTAGATGCTGTAGTAGCAGCAGAAGAAGGCTTCTGACATTGACTCTCAATGCCGCTGGTTCAAACCTCACTGCCAGCTAGGCAAGTTCTTCGTGGCGCTTGACGTGGTCAGTGAGCATCCGGTCTGCGCACTGCAGTGGGCTTACTGACCGTTGCCAGCAATGGGGAGGGTTGTAGGCGCAGATTGCCGCATGGAATCTTCCGCCACTGGCGCCATAGCTCCAGACGATCTTTGGTCGACTGAATTGCAGGCATTGTAGGCCTGTGGGCCTACATCTGCAGCACAAACCAGTGTGTGTGGGTTTCCCAGTTGGGGGTACGGTCGATTTGATTTCAACTTTAACTCTTTAATAACTAGAAAGTCTACTAGACGACCATATATACCGATCTACTTAATGAATTCCGACACTAATGTTACTTCTTTGCAGTACTTTTCATTCAACAGTTCTCGTCTCATCTGTGGAAAACACTACAGTAAATACATCTGATGCATGTCAACAAGTGCACGACGAGTTTCCTGACGCTCTCAATTAATATTTATACGAAAGAGTAGGGTATAATAATTGTCAGCTTTGTATAGCCTGCACAACTTTGTTCAGGCTCCAAATAGCATAAATAGGCATGGGTACACCCACTCTATACTGCCGATGTTCACGGAAACATACATTAGCAGCCAACTCCTTCCGTCCATTTATCATATTATAAACCTACGAAAGAGCTAGGCACTGCTGAAGGTAGATTATGCGCAAAGCTTGGTTCGCTCTTCAAGAAGTTAGCAATTTAGAACGCTTTTTCATACGCGTGATCAAGAATAGATACAATACTCCTACAAAGCCAAGAAATTGCAAGGAAACGCTTCTGTACAGAACATTACGTGGAAGCAAGTAGATAGACACTATTTCTCGCGAAGGTGCCTGTACAATTAATCTAAGAATTAAGTAACGGAACTTAAGCTTCTTAAAACTGATGTTACGAATAATTCTGAAGAGAATACGTAATATCCAGAAATGGTTACGAAAATGCCTCTATATTCAGTCTGTCTGCCGGGAGCGGCGCTGCCGCCTCAGGAGTCCCGCACCCCCACCAGCGCAACCTCAATTTCTGCGACAGATTTTCCACACTCCACCAATTATGGCCGCGTTCAATCGACAAAGGCACTTTACCTTTTGTGCTGGCGAGGCACATTCCCGGCCTAATTCAAGAGGTAAATAAATAAGGTAGGAAGCGCAAAGCGTAGAGCTAATTTAGCAGGCCGAGAGCTGTGCAAGGAATGTCGGCCATAACCGCGGCAGTGAAATATTTGATTATCCTGCTAGGAACGAGCGATATAATGCGAGTTGGGAGCATCGGTGGAGCCATCACAATGCTCGAGATGCTCTAAAAACGAGAGCCTTATTTGCCTCGAGGGCACGGCATACCCTAAGCTTGAGGTCTCTATCAGCGCCGTCTGCACAGTCGTAAAGCGCAAACAAAGGGATTGTGGGCGACAGATGTGAAGACTGTTTCGGTCGAGCATCAATACAACTACAATTAATATATGTAGATTGACGATTTTATTACATTCAGCAGTAACTTAATTTCGACGCGCGGTAGGTAATCCCCGTTATGAACAGACTAAATTTTGATCCACATCCCGTATCTATTCCAGAACTCTTGGTCCCTAGGCTGTAGGTAATCCTCCATCGGTCAAATGTTATTCTTAAATTTTAATTTCATAAAACACTTTGTTCTTTTCTCCATTTTTAATCTATTTTTGATTATCACTATAGTTTTTACTAAGAATTACTCTCAATTACAACTGTAATATGCAAAAACAAACACGTTTTGGCTGTCGACTGTGACCATTCTCAGGCAAAAAATCAGGTCTGAAGCAAGAGAAAAATCGACAGAAATGCTTCGACGACATCTACAATAAAATATTTGCACTAAAACACTGTGTGGTTAATCGTATTTTGAAATTTATTTAGTCAGGAAGATCCGAAGTTGAACTGCAGTAAAATTGGGTGAGAACAAAAGGTTGTCGCCGTCGGTGTGACGTCAGAGGAAAGAAGCGACAGTAAAGTTAACCCCTTCTTTTATGAATTAATTTGCCTCTCTCGTACGAATAGCGTGTTATGAACAGTAACATGTATGTAACGGCCCCAAAAATATTTAACAATGGTGCCAGCTCCAGCTTTGCTTCAATAATTGCATTAAATACAATCGAACCTACATACAACATGAGTAAATTCAAGCAAAAGTTATAGCTACAAAAACAACATGCAATGAAGCGCGCCCCCTCGCATTGCCGTCTGAGCAGAGAAATAAATAACAATCTTAAATATGTAGTCCTGCACGGTATACGTAACAATTCACGGTCATGGATATTCTCTTATAATCATATCTGCACAGTAAGCTAAAAATGAAATTTATGTGTTTTTCATCAACAATTGCTACTTTTCCTGAAGCCGAAGTCATTAAAAATACAGTATTATAATACAACGTCCCTTCACCTCCAAAAGTTGGAAGAATTACAATCATAAACTTAATTGAGTGTCGTCCCGTGTAACGAAGGGCATCAAAAAATATTTTAGTAAGACACTTATAAGATTCGAATACGCAACATGATTGTTTCTAGAGGACCAGCGTACGTCATTTACAGCTGGCTTCTGCGGATACATCTATTGCGATTCTCCTCGATCAGTGGATGGATTTAATTTCAATGTTAAGCAATGATTACACCCTGTTTCAGAATAACTGAAGCGCAGCTGTATTGGGGACAGTGCTGTGTCTTTTGTAAGTCCAGTTAGTCCAAATCTGTCTTGCCTGGTTGATCAGTTAGTTGTAAGCGAGCAGTGACGTGAGGAGGTTGTGTTTTGTCTGGATGATAGTGTAGACTGCGTTTGTTGGACGGATTCTAGGTCATTTAAATTTAGAAAACCACAGCTGGATCTTAGATACAGAGCTTGGTGTAAAGAAGAGGAAAAGTAGGAACAAGTAAGAAAACTCGCTTATCAATAGCATAACACAGCAAAGAGAGCAAAACTGTAGATTGAACAGCAAACTGTTTGCGTACGAAAGGCAAATCTAGCGTAACGAATACCAGTAATGCCCTGAGCCAAACTCTTGCCCGGTGATGAGACGCGATGGTGATCCATCAGTTACAGCAGCAGAGCTTGTCTGAGGATGTCGGTAGTTCGACAGCTCGCCCATCTGCATTGTCCATAAAACGATATTAACGGCAAAGGTAGAGGAAGAACCGGCCTCGTACGAACTTGAGCAAGACTGCTGCTTCTTGCATTAGAATTTTATTACACCATGCTGTTATAAAAGACTGCAGTGTTCACCCTTATTTTCTCAGAGATAAATCTGATGCCACGTGACTCATATACGCCGGTGGAAATTGCATTATAGAAGTTGCAACATTTGGTCACCTGCCTGGTAAAGAGTTATAAACGCTTCATTTCTAGACCCACGCAAGGTAAAATACGCTAGTTTCACAAACTGTACCAGAACTTCTATCAAGAGCGTTGTTTTCCTCACTTTGAAGTAGGTTTTAGTTTCAGAAATAAAGCATCTTTTTGTGATGTAACAGAGAGGAACAACTGGCATTCAACAAATTTCCCGAACTAAAACAAGCAGGTCCAAGATATATCTACTCGTGGTTTTAACCAAATATTTAGAATTATTTTTATCTCCTCTTGGACCAAATGTCATCCAAAGAGCTGTATAAATTTTCCTGCACCATATACAAGTCAAACGATGCCAGAACAATATTATTTCAGCAAAGATGGCATACAAAGCAACAAGGGCAAATCCACTGTGCTAATTCGAGAGAAACAAATACTGGTTACACAATTATTCCAGCCGAGTTGCAAAGCTCGCAAAACACGTCGACATTATTAGCGCAAAGATAACATTAATAACGCATTTGGGAGCGCTCAACTTAGGCCTTTCCCACAAAATTCACAATTTGCTCAGCCTTAAATACACAAATTAACGGCACAACTGCGCGGCTAAAACTTCGCTTGCAGAATTTGCGGGAGACTTGCGAGGTGGTCGTAAAGTAAGGGAACGAGGACGACGGGCGGTGGGGGAAGTCGGTATACAGGACGTGTTCACTGATGGGGAGTCCTACTTACAGCGATACTTATGGGTTATACAGCGATACTTACGGGTCTTGTTCACTGATGGGGAGTCCTACTTACAGCGATGATTATGGGTGTTGTTCTCTGATGGTAGTTCTACTCAGAGCGATTCATGCAGGTCATGTTTAGTGATTGTGAAGCCAACCCACAGCGCTGCTTTTACACAATCGTGTTCAATAATTGCATATGCTACTCTCGGAACGAAAAAAAAATCCACTGAATGGAACATAAATATTTTTACAAACTCTAATTTTTCAGTTTTTCATGCGCTCATAACTCACCTTCAGTAATTTTCAAACTCAAACAAAGAAATACCCGTGAGTGAATTAAAGAAACATGGAAATCAATCACTGGGATTTATTAAGCACATACCTAGAGAATGAAGGTTCAATGATATGAAACACAACTCATCACTGGGGATATATGATGTACAAAACGTAATTAAGAGTCACCGGTAAGTACCAGCTGTCGAGTATTGTTACTGGAGACTGCGCTTCTCTTGTTATATTTTAATCAAATACAGCCAAACTGGCAGTGACTCTCAACGTCACAAGACTGATTAATTTCACCTCGATGCTCTTTTCACTATAGGGCTACAGCAGGGCAATTTGCCGCTACTAACAAAGTGCTGCCCACCATACGTTCCCTTCGGGACTGTCGTCAGTCTTAAAAACATTTTATTTGTCTCTCTTTTATGCTGGCGCAGTATCTCGTGAATGACGTTGCAGCGGTGAAACAGTGAAGTCGTTCAGATTATACTGCTTTATTTCATGATTATACAAGACAATTAATAATTGCAAAATACAGTTTATGGAAGGGTAATTACAGACTATTTGGACTGTGTATTGATCTATTCTGTACCAGTATGCTGTATTCTATTCAAAATGGAGTATTGGGTCAAGGAGCTTTTATGGAGGAGGAGGGAGCCCTGCGGCCCATTCACAGATTCAACGGCGAGTCAACCAGCTGTGAGACGCGTTCAAGAATCTCATTGGCGGAAGTGATGGGGGAGCAGTGAGTTTCACGGGGAAGTAGCAGACAAACCGAGTTACTGATATACGATTGGTGCATTCACGACTGGCTGACAGCCATAAGAGACTCTTGAGCTTCACGGACGAGGCTCCTGGCTCCCTCCTCTCCATTGAAGCTCCTTGTACTGGGTAACTAAAGAAAATGTTATATTTTCAATTTACTACTGTGTTTCAGCATATAAAATACATTCCCAACCCATATAGGATCTATTCTTTTGTTTGATGCGTATTGAAACAGCAGTCATAGGAACTGAAAATGTAACATTTTTTTTTTTTTTCAGACACCCAGTATGAGCAAACTTGTTGTTTCGTAATGTAAACAACAAGGCTGAGAAGGCCTGAGACCTGAGGTAAATAAAAAACATAATGATTCCTATGCCAAACATAAAAAAAAAACACCAGTAAACAGCGCAACATTTTATGACGATGAAAAAAGAAGATAAACTCACTTGTTTACGCGGCGCAACAAAATTTATCAAAGTTATCTCCACAACAGCGTACTCGATAAAAAAAATAAATAACAGATACAGAAATGGTCTGTTTTGCTGTTCTCGAAAGAAGCATACGTATAGGTATATGTATATCTTTCTTTAAACACGCGGGCCAAGCGTTGTAATTCTGGAATATTATAGATATAGGATAGAGCATCAGAAACATTGCCAAGGAAACGCTATGGCGTATTTATTGTGTATCTTTATTTTACGCGAGCCATAGAGCGCCGAAGTGCTCACAAAAATGTTTGCACAGGAAAACAATGGATAGCCTGGAAGCCAAAACACGGCCTAGCTTGTGCCGGCGAGGACCAAAAAAAAAAGATGAGTTATCAGGATCTGAGGGGGCATAAAACACCCATGTCTAAAACGCCCGCAGCAGCACTCCAGGGCAACATGCCTCGCAAAAATTGGAGGCGTTGTAAAATTTCAATAACAGAAACAGGGCCTGGAGCACCAGATGTGCCGTCCGTCCGACAGAGCAAGTTAAGATTCCAACCATCACGAACTCTTCCGCATTCCTGTGAGACTATGTAACGTAATGAAGATTTACGACTTATTTTACTTGGCAGATTTGTGACGACATTGTTCATATAGGAAGCTATGTTATTGGCATGAGAGGCTATCTTACGTTCATGAGAAGCTATGTTGAGTTCATACGATGCTATGTTACGTTCATGACAAGCCATAGTACATTAATATGATAAGAAGCTACGCTTTGTTATATATTTAGCTTAGGTTAACGATTTTCTTTTAATCGAAAGAGTGGTGTTAGCATTGGATACAGAAAACTATGTTACCCAACTAAAGTTTAAGGTTTTTTCTTTAGTAGTTTGATTCTTGATTTATAGAAAAAACAACGTTGTATACACAATATTTAAATTTATTTTCACGAAGCGATGAACAGTCTTCCTTATGAAAATAAATCGTGTTCATAAAATTGTCTTTAATAACTCATATTAGTTCCACAAGGCTTGTCAATTGACAGCACACGATTTTCATTGTGAAGAATGGTGAAGGCCAGGAAACAAAATACGAATCCTAATTGGAGTCTTTAAACCAATCAATACTTTCTTCAAGCTTTACATTGACAGGCAACGGTACAGAGACTAACTGCTGCTCGCTCTTCATCGTCTGTCTTTGTAAAAAAATTTCCGCCTCCTGAATATTTGGTCGCTAGTTTCTGCTTCATCTTCTTATATAAATGCAACATCCCTCCTCGTTTTTTTTCCTGATACGAATAATCCACTTTCTCGTTTTCCTTTCTAGTTGCAATGCCTCCGAGTTTTTCAGGATGGAGTTTTTTGCTTACCTAAGATTCCTCCATTATCCCTTCACCCGATAATTTCTGATACTCCTACTTTCACTCTCTCATAGTCTCCCCTCTTTTATGGTTTCTATCTTCTGTAGTTATTCTTTTTATCCAAATTTTCTCGCTCTTGGTCTCTTTTATTCCCAATTTCTTCCTCTTGTAGTTTTTTATCTTTACATTCTCCCCAAAAAAGTATTTCCCACATTTACAGTCATTCACTCTTCCGTAAAATCAGAACGAACTAGAGCACTGTGAGAGTGCATACGTACGCCAAGCAAGGCAGCGGTAACGAAAAATTCAAATCGGCTCTGAAACCACGATTTTCTTTGTATCAACACCAAAATATATCACTTGTGCCTTTTGATAACATTAAGAGTGTCTGTAATTATTTTGGAGATGTGTCCATAACTTTTTGAATTATGCTACTAACAAACATAAGTCAAACACACACATGGATAAACCGATCATCACCAAAATATAATCAATAGTGTCTCATAACATGACTAACAATTTCTGAAACTTCATAAAGATCCATCCCTAATTTTTCGAGTTATTGCGCTAACAAACATAAAATCAAACACAACGATAAACGAACCAACAGTTCATCAGAAAAATTCGATCATTTACTCGCTGTATTAAGCCCGACAACTCATGTAAATTTATTAAAAAACCGTCCACTACTTTTTAAGTTAAGTACTAACAAAAAATAGGCCGACAAACGAACAAACAAGCGGATGGATAGATCTTCGCCAAAACTTAATTATCGGTTCCTCATAAAATACCTAACATTACATAAAGTTTCGTCATATTCCGTTCATAACTTTTGAGCTATCTTGGTGACAGACGGACAGACAGAATAACAGACAGACAGGCGGACGGACAGACAAACAAATCCGAGGAAAACATAACCTCCTTGGTGGAGGTAATAAATGCCTGCAGTGGTTCCGTTCCATAAAGCTGGTAGCTAGAGTAAGAAGGCTGTTGCAGAGGAACTTGAAGTGATCACCATATCAGTGTAGCCAATTGAAACTACAATAGAATTTGATATAATGACTTGAGCAGAGAGAGAAGGAACCAACCAGAAATATTTTCACAAAAATTGGGAAAATTCACTCCATTATACATATCTTTGTACACTGAACGCTGGGAAAATGATAAAATTGGAGGGCCAAATTCAAACATTAGGCAGATCCGTAAATTTACCCCGTAATATTTTAGTAACTAGCAGGGATTACGAAATTTGGGAACGGCATTGCAGTAATATACATTTGAGAGTCAAAAAGAGATAGACTGGCGTGCTACGCTCGTTCTTTCTGACAATTCCTGAGCTGTCTATCATTAACTGAATAGCTTGCAATAACCTCCTGCAATGCCCCGAGCTTAATTGTATCATACATATGCATTTTACTTTGTAAAATGTAGAAAACCTGTTATATACCCTAGGCAGATCGGTAGATAGGTTAGAATGCGACACTTTCAGTATGCATGCGTCGAGTAAGTTTTTAAATTTCGCAGTCTCTGTACCGGTGACATTTCGAATGTGACGAGGCATCTTGTTGAATGATCTCGCCCCTTGGACCACGAAAATATTAGAATACTTTGTGGCTATCGCATCACTACCAGTTTTGATCGGAATTCGCACTTCACAAGTGCGGCCAATGCGTTTTGAGTGTCTGGCTTGGATTCGTCCATTGACGTTGACAGTAATTCCGTCTAGAATTTTCCAAATATATATGATCGTAAAGCGCTCGAATCTATTTTGAATTTAGTACATTTCAAGTTGAGCCTGACTTTGGAGATAGTTTAAATCTTTCGTGCCTCTTATTTTGGCAGTGAACGATCTCTGGATAGCCTCGAGGCACACTAAGTCTTTCCGTTTGCTTGGCATCCAAAGAGATGAACAGTATTCAATCTTTGGCAGGATCAGTTGTTTCCGTAAGGTGAGCATTGTGTCTGCCTCTCGTGAAGAGAAAGTTCAAAGCACCCATCCGCTCCACTTCTTACCTATGGTAACAACTCAAGCCACATGATCGTCAAAAGTGGCATTATCTTGTACTTTCACCCCAAGCTCTTTTAAAATTTTGTTTCTCTGTATTTTGCACCCATCTCTCGTCGTGTAGGAAGTAGGTTCAGCAAGAGAGAAATTTTTTCCGTATCGTAAAAGTTCAAATTTTGATTCGTTAAAGGTCATGTTGTTAACCGATGTCCAGTGAAAAATGTTGGTTAGATCTAGCTGCACATTCCATACGTCTGCCATTGATTGTACCACTGCTGATATCCGTGCGGCATCAGCGAACGATGAGGAAACGGCAAACTTGCATTGGTGCCCCATATAATTTATCATGATAAAGAAGAGTATTGGACCAAGCACGGTGCCTTGTGGGACTCCACTGAGTACCGGCTGTCGTTTGGGCACTTTATTATTTATAATTACACTTTGGGGTCGGTTTGTCAAAAAAGCTTCGATTCATCTAAGACATTTTCCAAGGATGCCCATATTGAACAGTTTGAGTAGCAGAATTCGATAGTCTACTTTATCGAATGCTTTTGCAAAATCTAATATTTTACGTCCACATTTTTGCCTTGGCATAGTAGATCGAGAATAGAGTCAAAATGCTCAAGATGCTGCGAAGTGCTTGAACGTTTATGGCCAAAGCCATGTTGATTTGCTCTAAGCAGGTTATTGCTTTCTAAATGATGAACCAGGTGTTTTCTAAACACCCTTTCAAACGTCTTCACTACGAGGCTTGTCAGGGAGACAGGTCTATAGTTGGCTGGATCTAAGCTATTTCCAGCTTTAGGAATAGGTGAAATAATTACGTGCTTGTAGGTGAGTGAAATTTCTCCATCATCCACTGATTTTCGAAACATAAGGTATAGAGGGTAAGATCGAGATGCTTAGATTGCACATCTTAAGGACTTTTGCCGGCACATCAACCGGTCCCGCTGCAATGTTGCCGCTAAGTTCACCGATGGCTAGTTCAATGCTTAGTTTTGTGAACTCGAAGTCCGTTAGGTAGTTTGTAGTTAAATCAATTCTTGGGATTTCAGGATTTTGAATTTTGTCACTAAAGATTTTTTCATATTGACGGCTTAGTATTTCGCTCATTTCCTGATCATCCTCAACAATCGATCCTGTATCATTCACCAGCGGCCCGATTTTCGATTTTATCGAGAAATAATGTGATACATAGGCAAAAATATATTTGCTGTTGTTTTTTATTTTTTTAAGGCTTTCTTTTCTTTTTCCTGTTTCTTTTCATCATGTGATTTTGCAAGCTGACGTTCTATCTCATCTAGCTTCTTTTTGCACTCAGATTTGCGTTGTAGTAACTTCGTTGACTGCTCGCATTTTGTAAGTTTTACTCGTATGTTAAGTAGTCCTTTACGGAATTTGTAGTGTCGACTTTTGTTAAATTTTCTTTCTGCCGGGCTAAGGTACTTCATGCACTATTCTAATAAAATGTTTTCAAATCACTCATTGATGCTTCCATTTAGAAGTACGTCCCAGTTTACTGACTGCAGTTCTGCATTCAAGCCGTACCAATTTATTCCTTAATCGTGTGCGTTCAAGTCCCGAAGACTGGAGAGGAGTTTATATGCAGATTTTCTTTCGGTCTATGGGAATCACGTTCGCCTAGCGGAGTCGCTATTTAGCCATGCTTATGGTCAGACAATGTTGTATCCTGGATTTCGATATTCTTAATCAATTGTGCGTTATCTACGTAGAAAAGGTCTAAGACATTTCCATTTCTCGTAAGTGAAGAGATCATTTGGGTCAGTGAAAATTCTTCCATTATGTGCACATGAGGGAGAGCCTGATCTTTTTCATCTCTAGTGGCCGATGATGTTCTGGATAGTACGAAGCTACCAGTTTCATCTGGCAAGTCTATCGTTAGCCATTTTAAGAAGAGGAAGTTGAAATCACTCGTTATATACAATTGATACTCACTCTGAGCTTCTTTGCAATGTGCGTTGATTACTTGCAACCTTTCGGCAAATTTTTCGGTGGTACATTTTGGCGGTCGATAGCACACCACGCACATCAATCTAAGTTTTCCAATATTAACAACAATAAAATCGCACATTCCATTTGAGAATTTCTGCTTTGTATGTGAATCAAGGTGATCTCTTACGTTTAATGCAACACCACCACACTTCCTATTTTTGCGGTGACTTCTATGCAATACATAGTTTTCTATTTTAACCTCTGTTTCGTGGACTGCATTAGCTAGATGGGTCTCAGTAACGGCAAGGAGTTTAGAACCTGCATCATTTATTATATCCTGCAGTACCATTTGTTCTCTTCAATTTTCGTTAGCAGGCCTCGTATGTTTATAATTTGGATTTTGCTAAGTATTTCATCTTTGTTTGTTTTCATTTCCTGGCGTTCATGCTGTTATTGGCTCTTTGGATGAGTTTTTCCAATAACGTACCCCCACAGCTGTGTAGGATTTTCTATTCTTGCCCCCCCCCCATGCTGCACTTTTTCCATAGAAGTCTCCGTGGTCGAAATTTTTTCCGAAAAGTGTTCGTAAAATTTTTTTGCATTATTGCAAATCTCGCCTTAAATCTTGATAGTACACACTCTCATCACGGTCATTCGTGGTAATATCTCTTTCCACATTGTACTGGTGTTTATTGTTTCCGTACTTGTGAGTTTGTATGCCTATGATGGGCAGTGGGAGATGCTCGAATGGTTCCTTTCAAAAGTATTTTAGGACATGTGGGATCAAAAAACGTGCCATTTCTGATTGATTCTTGACACAACCATGGATGAAAGAAATTGCATTCTCTCTTTGGACTTCAACCTTGTCTGCCATATTTCATGAACCTAGGGCATCTCCTTGGGTGGAAAAAGTTACTTCCTTTGACTGAAATTCCCTATTTACATTGGGTTTTGACATAGTACTTGCAGATTTTTAGTTTCTTTCCGCTTTTGGATAACCAGTCTCCTCCAGAGCTGCTTCTGTTCTTCACAGTGCTCTGTGCTATTTCATAATGGATTTCTTTCACATCAAGATCGTTGGTTTCCGCATATTTCTGCTGCAGTGGTTCTTCTCCTGCCGTTTTCGGGCTTTCACCCACTGATTGCCTTGGATCAGATGCTGCGTATTTTTAGCTTTGCGTTGAAACTTGTAATCATCTTTCCCAATTCCACATGAAGCTTTTGGGAAATCTGTTAAGCATGTCTGTCATGCCCGGAGGTAACTTTGCACAAAAAGCACAGAAAATAAATTCACATTTTATTCAAGGAACTTTCGGTGTAGTATTGTAGTAGGTTCTCTACACCAGGTATAAATCCAATGTTGCTTCTCAGTGGATCTTTCATTAACTGAACACCCATGCGAATACGGGCACACTGGCGCGTGGTACCTTCTGCACTGGGTCAGAGCAAGACACGACGCATGAAAGTTAGTCCCTTCACACTGCACCCACTGAATCATTTTACTTTGCTTTGGTATCAGACACAAGGAACACTCATTTAAACCACAAATCAAATTTCTTGTAGCTCACAAACTATCCAAATCATTAGTCGAGTTCAAAATCACTCGCTTGAACGGTGCTTTATTGCGATCCTTTTTATTGCTTCACATAACTAAGCACTGTACACACTGTGCACGTTACAACTGATCGTCACGGAATAACTTCCGAGTAGCACGCATATTTTAGGGACCTAAATGCCAGCTTCATTTTCAACTGATCATCTATGTGGTTTTCAACGTTGCCCGAACGAATTGTCCTCTCTCAGAAGATATCCTACGTTCGGTACAACTATACCCAATTTTCAGACCTGGTGCTGCATAGCTGACAGCACTGGCAGCTTCAGATTACGTTATTTGATGAGCGTGGAATTTGTTTCCTTCTTTTCAATTCCTTGTGTTACTGAGTGTGGTCCTTGGACACCAGGCAGCCCTTTATAAATTGTATATTGCATTCATTAGCCGTTGCTGTAGAAAACGCATGTGCACACAGCCGCAGAAGATCAACACAAAAAATAAACTTCAGTAAACGTAACAACCAAAGTGAGTAAAGTTTTGGGTATCGGTCGCCAAAGTACATTAAAATTTAAACTGCACGAAACTGAATCCCAGCATACAGAATTTATTAAGAAACTCACGAATAGCGGTTGCAAGATGGAGATGAGTGTTTTCTTCACATAATTTCTGGAAATAATTTTCATGAAGTCTTTTAGATATCGCCTATATTTTTTAAGATAATAATGTGAAAGACATGCATAAACAAAAGAAATAATTATTGCTCTCTAATGTATTGTACGGCTCAGGTACATTATTGCCTCCACGCAACGATTAACTGTCCACGATTTCACACCTTGAAGCTCAAATACGTATTATACGTAATCATTGCTCTTCAACAACAACAACAACTATCAAAACCCAACATAAAGTGAAAATTAGAGAAGTTACGATTTTTTCCTTGTATTCACCTTACCAAAGAAGTTTGGAAGATTCGGGCTGTTACTGATTTTGATAGAAGAATTTGATCCGATAAACTGAGGTAATTATATCGACATATTGGCTTTTTCCGTTATATCAAACCACGCAAGCTCCTGCCTTGCTGTTCGAAGATGCTTGGGAGTTCTGCTATCGTACTGGGAGCCTCAGTCGTGTTGAAGAGCCGTTCCGGAGAATCTGAGATCTACTGTTAACTCAAGAGCCATCATCATCTTGGATGCCATAAGATTGGATGTTTTAGATTACATGTTAATTGTTTACTTGTTACTGCTATCTCCACAGAAAGTTTTCCCCAACCACTTTTTCAGCTGCTTCGGTGCTTTTCGGAGAGAGTCGAGCGACCGGACACAGGTTTCATCAGGAATTCCACAAGGTAGCGTGCTTGGCCCACTTCTGTTCTCAATTTACATCCGTAGTAAAATCAGTAAATCAGTAAATTTGCGGATGATACAAAACTATGTCATCATACACCGAAAAGAGCCGAGCTTCAACAAAACCTTGACCACCTCATGGAATGGAGTGCAACGTGGCAGATGAACTTTAATGTCGACATATGCTCAGTAATGCAAGTAGGGCTGGTGACTACTGTCACCCAACAACGTGACTTAGGAATCACTATTACAAACAAACTAAAACACAGTCAGCAAGTCGTCAAGAGTGTCAAAATGGCAAGCTGAGTACTCGGATTCATCACCAGAAATTTTGAATATAAGTTCAAGGACATCATCGTTCCCTTGTACAAGGCACTAGTGCGGCCACACTTAGAATTTGCTGTTCAATTCTGGTCGCCACATCTATGTAAAGGTATCGATAACATGGAAAGAGTCCAACGCAGAGCAACGAAATTGATACCTCAGCTGCGAAACAAGCCGTATGAACGTCGCCTAAAAGAACTGGGTCTGATCTCTCTCGAGCAAAGACGACTCAGGGGGCAACTAATAGAAACATTCAATACTTGAATGGCTTCAACGACGTACCCATAACGGGACTCTTTGAAAGAGACCTTAATGATCGCTTGCGAAACAACGGTCAAAAACTTAAGCATAAAGCTCGAAGAACAACCTTAAGT
>LQNS02278165.1:20344516-20377138 GCA_001587735.2 Parhyale hawaiensis
GATATGGGTCCAGTAGTCTTCGAGACAAAGTTACGAAGAGAAAATCTGGCGTAGTAAAAGTGGCGCGTTGAAAAGCAGCTTGTACAGATCTCTATTCCACATGACGTACAAACTTATCAATGAAATGAAGTTCTGATTTTGTTTGAACTATTTCGGGTCATTGTACGAGTGACAGGGAATGTTGCTGACACTAATGAATTAGATTAATAATGTCTACGTATGTTAAATTTACAATTAATTAATTATTTAATCAAATAATTAGATCCAATTTGATATTTATAGAATGTTAATCAAATGTTCTCCTTAGCGGTGACGAGATATTCAACAACAAGCATAGTCACGATCAAACTCAATTACTCATAGTAACAAAACTGAAACATAAAACAAATATCAGTATTTAATTCCAACTCATTTTTTACAGCTTGCAAAGAGAAAATTATAGCGGGAAAAACTTATATTTATTCTCATTAAAATATTTTCATCTAGTCTTGCAAAATAAAACGGGCGCACCGACCATCAAAGCCGTTCTCATATGCTGGAAAGAATATCATGGCTTTGAAACCAGTGCAAAATAATGATATGACGACAGAAAAGAATTACGTCAGTGAAACTCGCACTTCTGCTCTGATGGATATGCAAAACTCGACGCTGCCCACTTAGCGACTTTCGATCGTTGGCGCTAGCAACCTAGAGCCAACTCAACTAATCCGTTTACGCCGCTGCCGCAGGACTTCAGCTTGCGTAAAACTCAACTGTATAAAGAACCGTAGAATCTCACCACTTCTGCAATTTTTACAACCATTGCAAGTACAAATTGTGAAATAAACTATTACTTCTAATTATGGGCAGTTCAAATCTACAAAGATTGTTTCTTTACGAGCTGCAGCACTATGTTCATAGAGGTCATGCTGAAATCACGGCTACGACTACCGAGTCGGATAGGTTGAGTTGGCTCTAGGCTGCCAGCGCCAACGAAAGTCGTTCAGTGGGCACCGGGCTTTACAGTTTTCCTCTTTTCAGCACCCAAAGCTATGGCGTGGAAAAAAAGTGAAAATTAGAGTCTCTCATACCAGGATGGTGCAAAAGAAATCTCCGATTTCAAGGACAATTTTTTCAGACCGAACTTATTCGTTTTTTAACCGATCACTGTAGATATAAAATTGCTCTGTGTTTCATTTGTATCAGTTTCTTTGAGATTATCTAACGTTTGTCCATAATTTTCACAAACTTCACCCCACATACAGTATGTCCCATCTAACGGTCAGGCAAGAAAAGGTTTACTCGACGAATTACATGAAGGTATTGATGCAAGTGAGACAGCGATGTCTATTCAGAACACTTCTGAGGATGATGTAGTGAATGGAAGAAGTTAAAGGAGGTGGTCTTCTCGCTTCAGAGTGGTGAGTAATTTAACTTTGAGAGAAAAATAAAAATAATAGAAAACATAATTCCACATTACTGAAAGCTTTCGTTTCAGAGAACCCTACCAACACCAGCAAAGAACTTACAGAACTCACAAATGTAGCCCATTCCACCGTGGTACGCCAACTAAAACATATTTTTTTGACTTATATTTTCTTTTAATCGGACATTGCTTGCGCACCAACCTACACCTATGAGAGGTACTTCAGAAGTCTCTGCTTAGAATTTAACTGTTTGACAAAGCTACTCATAAAACTGCAGTTACTTTTCAGCCTTCGTTAGTAATGCCACCATCATCAAATTGATCTTAATTTCTACATATATATTTTCATGTGAACGAAACAGTGGAACGTAAATTGATGAATATGTAAATAAGAAAATTATACTACGCGAATTTATGTGCACCGTTTATTATCACCGCTCATTGTCACTTTGACCATCGTACCGCAAAGAACATCAACACGTTGGTACGTCCTTCCTTCGAGCACTGGGACTGCCAGTACAGAGACTCCGTATTTCAAATAAGCTATCGCACCAATTCTTCTTCTTTAACATAAAGAATAAAAGTTCAGTCCCGTTATTCGATTGGATATCCGTTACACGACGGATAACGTACATCCATTAGTGAAAAATTAAAATGATTTTAAAAATGTGATAATAATTTCCGCTATTCGTTTCGAACTCAAATTTTAAGTGAGCCATAATGTTTAACTAGATTCAAAGAAAGGAACACCTATATATATATATATATATATATATATATGTATTGTATGTGCTGTATTTGAGTGCCTCAATGGAAGCAAATCGAATTGAGACATCTGCTCTCCTCCACGCGGGGCCACAACGAGCTCGACATCACCACGCGGCCAAAGGTCAGATGGATGACCGTTAACACAGTTGTAGATAGATAGAGGGAGGTAACTACCTCGTTTAGGTTAGCTGCATTTCTACAACCGAGCAACCCGCCTCCATAATGCTTGGGCCTCAATGAGACCTTTCGATGCCTGACTTGCCCCGGCCCGCGTGGAGGAGAGCAGATATCTGTTCTATTTGCTTCCATTGAAGCACACGTGCACCTCTCGACTAGTTAGCGCTAGTGATAATTATCCGAAAAGGATAAATTTTAGGTTTGTGTCACGGAGAACTACATTTACTTCTTAAAACTGACCACAAAAATGTAGAATAAGTGTAACAGGATTTTTGTAAAACCCGGTACATCAATACTCGCTATAACAAAGACTGAAGCAGAAGCCATTGGTCATATTTGGGCCAGAATTATCGTAAGTATGAATGCAAATCTGCATCCTATATAAATAACTAGAGAAATTTTAGAAAAATCTGTGTAATTTTCTGTACTCGATCTTTGAATCAGTGCCGAATTAGCTTCGATGAAAAAACACCGCTTTATTGGTTCATTTGAGTGGTGTTATCAACGATAAGAAAAAAAACGTTGAAGCACACCTGTTTACATTTTCAAATGCAATAGTTCTGCTTACTTCATTGATTTTAAAATATAAGATTAAGTTCTCACGCAACTTACAATACTTAAACTTACAATATGAGCTTATGTTTCTACGTGCATACATGAAAATAAGCATAAAACTGATTGCCATACCTTGTAGTTTTGTAGCAAGCTGTGCAATAACGCTGCAGCGCAAGTTGCAGTTCATATGTGGGTCAGCAATTATAACATCAAGTACAGTTGGTTGGTCGATTTCCAATCATACTTTCTCTTTCTGCAAGGCATAAAGCTAATAATGGTATCACTAATATTGATATAACACGTGTTTCAATAATTTCCAAACTCAATTTAATCATTTAGCAGTCCCCATCTATTTTCGCAGGTACCATTTTAGAAGTTGCCGTTAATGGGTCATTTACGAACACACTACATCAAAAGTATACATGCCTTACTGCAATAAAAACTGACACTAATAATAAACTCAAAATGGGTAAGTTTCTTTTTGGCAGGGCACAGGACACAAGACAAAATGAAAAGCTAAAAAAAATAGCCTTCTCATTCGTGATGTATTGTCTTTTAGACGAGCGGGAATTATGCATGCAAAAAACAGAGTACGACATTAAGAAGGATACAAAACCGTCGTCAAAATAACTGAATGATAAAATTTCTAATGGAGATGCCCTGTTCAAAAAATGGGTGCTTTTATGCCTGTATTAATTGCACACAATTTTCTTTCCTAGGGCTTGACACCGCATTAGCTAAATTCCCGCAATATTCTAGTACTTTTCGTTCAAGATCCGAATGCTCGGTTTAGTCATTGCAATCACAGCTATGGGTGCAAATCTCGAAAGATGTGCTAAATTGTTAGCGGTCATGGCAGCCAGCTTAAGAAAGTGTCACTAAGTTAAGCTTTTGTGTTTCTTGAAGTTTAGGTGGACAACAATTCAGGCAGCCGTGCAACTCTCTTATGTGAAATATACACTACAGCGTACTCGGAAGTTATGGTGTATGAACGTAGGACAAGAGACCGTGGTGTGAACCGGGCATCAATTCGGGAGTCTACATTTTTTCTCATTATCATCCCGATGCACATCTGTATTTATCTAGTTGGCTACAAACTTTATGTCGTAGTAATAATAGAGTTGCAGAAGCAAAACTAGGTTGGAAAATGTAAATATAAAGCTAGATTTACGTAATTACGAGTTTTTGGTTGCATACATTATTGCCCTTCCCCACCAACCCCCTCCCCCCCCCCCCCAAGAAAGAAACATATTTATATCCCAGCCAGCAAAATTACTGCCTCAAGACTCATCNCCCCCCACCCCCCCCCCCCCCCCCCCAAGAAAGAAACATATTTATATCCCAGCCAGCAAAATTACTGCCTCAAGACTCATCTACATTTTCTTGTAGGGAATTCTTTATATGTATTTCCATCGCAGCTTAACAAGCTTACGACTAATGCATTGCTTTTATAAACAGTATTTTAATTTTAACACTGTGAAGCTCAGCCAATACCAATACCAATAACGAAATGATTGCTTTCGCGGCCGAAGTTCATGAGCAAAAAGTAGAAATGAGTTTCGGGAAAGTTGATGCTGAGACCTATTTGCGCAAGATTCTCTAAGCTGATATGGGGAGCAGCCACGCTGACGGTATACTGAAAATGGTCTGTCAGAAGGAGACCTTTCATTGAATCAGTGAAGTCATACAAATGCAAACAATCTAGAAATGAGTTGTTGTGGCTCTGTTTGCCCCTACAGTCTATGTACGAAAACTTTAAAAAGGAGCGGATTTTCTGCGGCCCTATACGTGGTTCTTTCCTTTTTTTTTATTATTCTTGTGACTGGGCTGAGACGCGCAAATCTCCTAATCTGGAAATTTCGAGGCAAACGTTGACCGTACTCAAGTTTCCAATTACTACCACTAGTGTGCCTAGATCATAGCACTCTGCTACCGAAATAACAGAGCTGGCCTTTGATTCCAGTTTACCCAAACCATCGTCAGTGACACTGGACATACACCACCCTGAGTCGCATCCCTCCAGCAGCGAGTGGACAAACCGTGTCAGGAGCTCATCAATTCTACAGGATGGTCTCATCTTGCGCTCGCTAACTGCCACCCAACTGACCCTTACATTGACAATAAGAGTCATTGCCTTCCATTGTAGGGACCAGCGCTGTGAAGTGGACGCGACTATAATACGAGGTGCAAAAATGAAGCTCTTGTGAAGTCATGGCGGCCACGCGAGGACCGCCGCAATTAAACATGGCAGAACAGCGCGTGCTTGCTTGTGACAGGGGAATTGCCGGGTCGTTGCTGCATGTGAGTCATGCAAAATATCATGAAATAGTAGGGGAAATGACGAAGGCTAATCGACACATTAAAGGCAACTGTAAAGTTTAACATACGGAGGAACAAGCAGCTTAAAGTAGGAATTCCTCAGCCGGCTCATATAAAAAAAAACTAATGCTAAGAGCTATACCTACATGGTTCAGCTCAACTGCTGCTAAGCTACAAATATTGCAAATGGCTAACTCGAAGCTGTAAACAATGCAAATGACACACGATAAACTGGCAACATCAAAACATAGCTAATGGTAACAGAAAAGACTACAAACAAAATAATACGCTAGAACAGTGCAATACATTCGCTGCTAAGCTGAGAATATCGTAAAATTATCTAAAAATCTGAGCGGGTTAGCAATCAAACCTTAAATAGACAGCTGTAAACGGTTTAGAAATTTACTGCTAACCTAGAAGTCGCAGGAAATAACTTTGATAAGCAATGAACAGAAATCGCCACTCGAGAACAATGCCATTAAATAACTTTCATATGGCAAAAAACATAAATAACTAATATTTGCCTGCAGACAGGACAAAACACTGATGCTGACGCCATAGGAATGGTGTACAATAGTAATCATAAAAGAAAATATTGCAGCGGAAACAGCGAACAGCTTAGGAACCTTTGCAACGAACACTGTTATAAACGATGTTATGATACACTAACCTAACATACAATAGGGAGTCACACCAGGAAGCAAATATAACTGCCAGAAAAATTGCCTTACAATGATGGAGAAGGGTTGGTCTGACTGTTTTGTAAGCACACAACTACATGTATTGTACATATACAGATTATTGCTATTGGAGGCAGCTATTGGTTGTTAAAAGCTTTTGAATTTATTATTCTTATATTCACGAGGCTTATGTTCGCACGACAATACTCTTTTATATAAATGCCTCTTACTTCTTTCAGTGAGAGACAGAATAATGAGGCTATGAATCATCCAAAAGCAAACCCTTACCGTCCCTGGTGTCAGCCAGCACCTTGCACCTCTTGAAGTGTCGGTTGTAAACGCGAGAAACACATTATTCCGGAGGCAAAATTTCAGCAAACAGATGCCGTCAGTTCAGGCCTCTCACCTTCCCAAGCGAGGGGCATAAACATGTGAATCACTTTGCCAGTCATTCCATGGTTTAACTAAGAACGGCGGCGGCCTTTACGGCGCCGTTATCATGTCTCACAATCACTTCACGCCCTAAGCTGAGACTCAAACCGTAGAGACGCCCGCNCCTTCCCAAGTGAGGGGCATAAACATGTGAATCACTTTGCCAGTCATTCCATGGTTTAACTAAGAACGGCGGCGGCCTTTACGGCGCCGTTATCATGTCTCACAATCACTTCACGCCCTAAGCTGAGACTCAAACCGTAGAGACGCCTGCGTTCCTTGCTCAAGTCCCTCTTTACAGCGGCGATCGTAGGCACTTTGAGGTACATTCCTGCACCGACTCACGACCTATTTAGAGAAGTTTGTGTTCGGCTCCCAAGTTCCGCCGAACGTGGCCGAGTTTTGTTTCTTGAGATAATGGCCGAGTTTCGGCAGATGGAACGAGCTCTAAAGAAAAGCAATGAAGCAACTTCAGCCACAGGTGGCGCCCCCAATTGAACTCGACGTAGTTTATATCCATAGGACCAAAGTGGCCAACTTGCCAAATTAATACGAACTGTTCGCTCGCCTTCCCTTACTGCAGCGGCAGCTGAACTTCCTTCCCATTGCGTCAATTAGCCCGTAGATGCTGTAATTCGTTCAGGTGGTGTGAAGTGACTGTCATCATGCAGAGTGAGATGTGCGTAACTTGCTGAAAATTTGCTTTAGTAAGTAAAAAGCAAATATCACGGTCTTGATCCATGACGTGCAATGTATCATTTACTGATCAGCTACAATGTATTTCATTGTGACTACTACCCACTGTAAATGAAATTCATTTTTTAAATTCATAAATTCGATAGATCTATGCATCTAATATTATACTGCGTTCGTTTACAAATAAACTATTGTCTCCATGGAAATAGTTGTGGCAAACCCATCATCTACACTTCAAATGGAATAAAAATAGACTTTATCAGTGTACTCCGATTTCGAAGAGACTAGTAAGAGCGAAAATGGTTTGAGCCGAAACGTAAACGGAAGAAAAATTATGTATAATTATTTACTACGCAGGATCTGACAACGGCGATGTAAGAAGTCTTGCCATCCCAACGACACATTAAGCAGCAGCAAGTCACGCCTGACAGCCATACCAATTCTATAATATCAACGTCACGTCAGCCATAGAATGGTTGTGCTATAAATTATATCACTAAGTATGTAAAAGCAGTTTTGCTAAATTATTGAAATAATTTTTGTAAATACTTACGGAACTGATTCACCGTTCACTCGCTCATTTTTGATGAACCTGAAAAAATGAGACACAGCAGTCAGACTTGATGTAAGAGGAACATCGAAGCAAGCACAGCCTAACAATGGAAAGCTATTGCTTCCAGTACAGGAACGCTCATAGCAATCGCCATAAGTTTGTTTTGCGACTCAAACTATCCCACCAAATCAACTTTTTGTGTCTTACTCAGNAATGAGACACAGCAGTCAGACTTGACGTAAGAGGAACATCGAAGCAAGCACAGCCTAACAATGGAAAGCTATTGCTTCCAGTACAGGAACGCTCATAGCAATCGCCATAAGTTTGTTTTGCGACTCAAACTATCCCACCAAATCAACCTTTTGTGTCTTACTCAGCCATGGGAAAGTGGAAATACACTGGCGTCACCGTTCAAAAGGGAAATTCTTCAACTGACCTTCTGCACCGAGTCATACTCTTAGTGACTGTAAATTACGATTCACATTAGGTATACGAGAAGAAAATAGTTCTAGCCACATCAATACGACATTAATCTCTTAGAATATAAATCATCACGCAAAACACAAGTCGAATATTGCTATATGTGCATAATATCAATCCCCTTATGCCAAAAGAGACTTCAATTTCTAACTGGAAATGGCAATGTCGACGTTGTACACAAATAAAGACAGTAGGTAAAAATGAATTAAAACGTTTCTCGTGAAACCGACTACTTGTTCCTTCACATCAATGCTAACGATTCGGCGAGATGAAGGCAATCGCAGAAAACATATTAATTTATGCAAAAGGGTAATATACAACATTCCCCGGGAATCCAATTGCAAGTTTTGAACGTTTCATCGCTGGCCGGCCCTCGGGCAGCGAATGGGCGTCAGTACTCGTATCAAAACCTCCCGGTATTTGTGACGGTCATGCGAGAGTACCGAGCAGCTTTCCAGTTTGCATGAAATTTCATCCTATTTGAAAGTTTTCTGCCTGGCGGACCTGACACAAATCGCTTTATCAGGAACAGGCAACGGCTGACGCTCTTGCCCTGCAAGACAGCAGCGTTATAGGGGCATTTCCAATGCGGGTCGGGTAACATGCAGGCAAAAGCAGCGTACCGGAGATATCTGAAATCACAGTTCCCTCTTCTTTATCCACTTTTCAAAATTTTCATCTACTATGGTACCTGCTTGATGAGCAGTACCATAGATATCTGAAAGGACACTTCCCTTTCCTTCAGTTTGGAAAATTGTTATCTACTATGGTATTTGCTTCAACTGAACTTCTACAGTGACGTCTTTGGAAACGCTTAAAAAATAGTATTCCTGCACAAAAAACATAACTCGGTGTTTTTAGAGATAATGACCCCTGGCTCCTTTTACGGCCAATTCGCTATTTTCCTGAAAATGTCAATGCGACGCACCAAACCTTGCAATACTGTCATCTCAAACACTGTTTTTTTTACGTTTTACTAACTACATAGTCATTCCTGATAGTGGTCGCTGCCTCCGGGCTTAAATTGTTGAGGGCAATATGTTCTCTACTGCATTTTTCTTTCCAAATTTTATAAGTGCCTAATAGACAATAACTATAATTTTAACGTGTCTCCCTCTTTGAGTACACATCACCTTGTTACTCCAATGGTTATGGATATGTTAATAAAAGTATGGTTATGCTCATTTCGATTATTGCCAGAACTATCTATGGAGCCAGTGGTAGCAATAATAAAAGTATGGTTATGCTCATTTCGATTATTGCCAGAATTATCTATGGAGCCAGTGGTAGCAAGGCAATAGTCGGCAAAGAAGGATTTTGAGTACTTTATTGTCGCACCATTTGGCCGCTTCACTTGTTACTGCTCATCAACAGCCCCTGAGAACTCTACATCAATTTGCAGCAGTAACATTATTATAACCAGCTGTAGCATAACGGAGCATGGCTGCATTGGGAACAGCGTGTGCGTGTGTGTGTGTGTTTCCGCGTCTGTCCTGGTGTTAGTTCATACCCTAGAGACGCTTAAACAATCTTGTTCCACTAAAGGCGATTTCTAGCAATTTTAAATGTACATTCTCTGTTTCAATATTTCTGTGGTTTCCTACTGCTCCAGGATGGCAGCTTTACTATTCCGGAACAGCTTTAATCAGCGGCTTTTTTATTGGTGACAAAATAAAAGAAGGAGCAACGAGTCGAAATTGTTAATCAGCCCTCGAGCGCGCAGCAACAGAAGACTCCGTAGATTTCTTCAGAGCTCGGTGACCTCTTTTAGAATTTTTGTGGTGTCTTGTGTTCCTTCGAGCAGACGTGGAAACGATGATGGACGTATCTCCTGAGGTTAGAACATGGAATTTCACCCGTACAAATTACTCTTCGTTTCGGCGCTTCGTATTAACTTCAGACGCTGAAACTATCGTGGCTTCCGGAAATACGAGTGTCATTCGTGCATGTGTTTATCCAATCTTTATTGGTAGATCGTGGGCAGGTCAGCGTTAATGGTATTCAAGAGAAACATCGCTTGTTCTCAATTAAGTAATAAGATTTCTCACAGGAAAAGAAGCGGATACATTATACACTTGTGATTTAGTGACACTGTGTACACGAAGTTAAGCTAGAAAAATACGAATGGAAAAGGGGTTATACTCAGCATTTTTATCAGCTATTCACAAACAATGAGTCTCCTAACATCACAGGCGCGACTAGGAAAGGTTCATGCTTGCAAATGAAAGAAGCAGTATATATCCCTTGCAATCCCTTCTACTTACTTCAGAAAGCGATTAAGATAAAAGCTCTCAGCCATCAGCAGTACCGTCGTCACATGTAGTAAAAGAAACAATGGTAGCTCATGCATCCATCTCCAACTAAAACGCAGCTTTGATGCAAGTTTTTTTTCGGATACCATGGACTTCACCTAGATCATAACTCACCTATATATTGCACTTGATTAAATTGGCAAGCATCGAAATTTCTCAACTGAGCTGTTGTTCAAAAGTTTCTTCCAGAAAATGAAACAACAGCTTCATGATACATCAGGACCTATACCCTTTTGCAATTGCTTTAACCAATTTGCCATATATGTTTGACAGTCTTCATAATTTTTTGACAAAGTTTATTACATTTTGACATATCTCACAATTTTATGACTAAAGAACAAAACTTTTGACAATTTGACAAAACAGTATGTCAGGGTCCTATCGACAAAACCTTTTGACAATCTGCATTTCACTTTGACGACGGTAATATGAATATGACAACTCTGGAAATCGTTTTGACAATGTTTAAATCTATATATAGGAAGGCGGATAATGTAAGAGGTGGTGGAGGGCTAGAAGACAAAAGTGAGAAGACAACGAACCGGCGAGATACAATACATAATGCATAGCAAAAAATCCGCAAGAGGCAATCAAGTGTGTCTTTCGTTGTACTTAAGAAAATAAGCGCCCTCTTTCGGCATTGCATGAGAATGATTTGAATGAAACTAAGTTAATCTAAAGGTTTTAGCAATTGTCAAACTATTTCTTTGATTGACAACATTTTTCAAGATTGTCAAAGAGAACTCTAATCGTTGTCAAACTAAGTTTTCAGTTGTCATTTCATTTTTTATCATTGTCAGAGTGATATGCATTTTGTCAAAATGTTTTCAATTGTCATTTCGTTCTGCTAGTTTGTCAATCGAAGAGTGAATTTTGTCAAACCGTTTTGAATAGGGTCAATGCGTAATGAACATTGGTTAAACTGTATTGCATATTGTCAAAATCAGTTGTTAAATTGGTCAAAAGCAATTGCAAAAAGGTGCACCACAGCGTGTTATATACAAACGATAAGTTCTTGGTCCCGCAGTCACGTAGCGATGCGTTCGGCAGACAACCAAGCACAGCGCACAGAAAATCCTTGTAATCCAAGTAAAGGTCTTAGAAGTTACCAGTCAGCCGGCGGCCCCATACAATATTCAGGCAAAGTACCGTACACTGCAGTCGGAAGCTCCCCAAACTTCGCCATTTGATACAGAAAATTGCTCTAGAAGAAAACTTTGCTTCGCTTGGTAGACAATTAATTTAAGAAACGTACTCTGTTCGAAACAGAGTGGATAATAAACGTGAAATGATGAAACAATAATCGTGCTTTTGATAATATATTGTAAATAATGAGAGAATATGATAAGTAACCTTTATAGTTTAGTAGAGGACGGAAACTTTAATTTCTCTCCATACAATTATGAATACGGTCTGGGTGAAAATTAAGCAAAGGATCTATCAGAAAATAAGCATCTTCCGCCACCGCATTCACCTCATGTTGAACACACAAAGATGCTATTTTGTGTGAAAATTTACGTCCCCAATCAATTTCTCTGGCTCGATTATAGCCAAATTTTGGTGAGGGGGGCTAGTGCAATATAAAGACACGTTACTCTCCCATGTGTTCACACCGCTATTCTTAATATCAGTGATCATTTTATTCCATTTCTTGAAGTTTCATCACTCGATTAATAACTCGTGTGGCTTCTGGTACCAATGCAACGTGAAAAAGCAAAACTTTCAATGGGCGTGAGCAGCCCTGGATAATATTTAGCAACTCACTGATTCTACGAGATTCTTATTAATTTGAAACACTTAAAAGACCTATTGACATCCAAACGAAATCGTGAATTCGTAGACATTACAATCAAAGTGGGCTACTGCATTCTACAAATTATGCTGTTTTGACATTGCTACGGTCTCAATTAGGGTGAGGTGACAGACTGGGCAACTTGGGGCGCCGCGTCAAAGTTGCAGGGGAAGCGGCAGGTAGCACCACACGGTCGTGCAAGGCAGAATGACCTACATACTATAGCTCTGCAGACTGAGTAGAGTTTAGTTGTGTAGTCTCAGTTTCGACAGCAAGAGCAAGCTACTACACTCAAGCCTATCTAATTTACGAGCAATCCTCTGTCTTTCGTTTAAAATACAAGCGCAGACTGATAATTCAGTTGGATGACTCCCATACAATTTCCATAACCTACAGATGAACACGAGTTAATGAATAAGAAGAAATACTCCTTACGTTCAAAGAAACCACAAAGTGCATCTTCAAGAGCCAAGTAAATAAATCTGTAAAAAAATAAAAATTGTGCTATGATACATTTAGTTAAAGTTGGGGTCCCATAGCTCGAGAAAAGCTTGCGGATTCAAATGTTTATGGGCGAAATCGAAATCTTGAGATGATAGTTGTATGAACTTGGAATAAATTCATGAAATTCTTAAGTCCTCTACAAAAAGTGAAAATATGCCCTTTTTTTGCATCTAATTAGCACTTCATTAGTATCTTTGAACCAGCCTTGAATTTGACATCAGAATCTCGTTTACTTTACAAATTTTCCTCAGACATTCCTCATAGTTTCTCTTCGCTTAGGAGCCAGGGCAACGTTCTCCGTATAAAAAAAAATTCAGCTATCAGCTGTGCTATCTAAGATCGATTTTACAATTTGTAGCCAAATAAGCAAAATATTCCAAGCAATTGCATGCTTTTGCCTGCGCTTGTTTCTGGCACATGCTCTATTCTTATTAAGCATTTTGGAATTTCTGGGGTTTATCATTGGCTCTGCATCTGAACAATGCATAAAGTTTACAGTCGCTAACAGCCCTTACTTCGTGTCACCTGTTTCGCCAATTTTAAGGTCGTGAAAGCTTTGGCATTGCCTATTCACCTGCTTCAATATTTCGATTTGATTTCCTTCAGCTTGTGTGTTTAACAGTTGTTTTAACGCTCATCTTCGGCAGAAACCTAAAACATCCATGAATTGTTTTTTTTTTATTGAAAAATACATGCTTTTTAGCGTCAAAACGAGTATTACTTGTCTTGACACTAATACTCGTAAAAAACGGAAACAACGACAACTCAATATAATCCGAACAGCAAGTGAAATAAAGTTGGTTGTTCGCATATAAGTTTTATAACTGTGTGTGAATCTCTCTCTCTCTTTAGTAGAATGTTTACGCTGTGAATGGAAATAGGGAAATGGCATTTATATGTTCTCGGGAATAAGTTGCGTTATTTTCATCGAAATTGGTCTTAAACTAGAGCGGCACAAACACTGAAATAATCGGCTAGTCCATGCATCCACAGAATTATGCTTCCTTACTGCAGATGATGAAGTACCTACAGCAAACTTTCTTCGATATGGTACTAGGCCGGGCCAGGAGAACATGGCGAGCAAAACAGGACGGGCCCGCAATAAATCGCGCCTTTTATTCTAAAGTTGCTGCAGCGCAGAATAAATAACCCTGGGGTCATTAAAATGAACCGAGCACCAAGTTGAAGACAGCCCCTGAAGACTCAAGCGCTAATTTACTTAAGCTCCTTAAATCGAGCAGTGAAATGCGATTGACGAAATGCAAATTGTTGGATCACTTCGTATGCAAATAGAAATTTCTCAAGAGTAGATCTGCATTTGCAACACTCGCTACGCGCCACTGTTTCATTCGAGCCCAATTATTTACGAATACTTTATAAAACTAACCTTCCTCATCCTTCCTTCCCTCCCTCCCGAGTCTCTCCACCCTCCCAGAAACTTATTACCCTTCCTTGGAGGCAGAAATAAGACTGTTAATACACGCTTATTTGCTTCAGTACTTGTGAAAATGACTGCAAATGATGTCTTTTGATATTATTGGATGATTGTTTGCTCGTAACTACATTACTATCGGTTGAAAATAGTGGAGAAATTGAGCGTGATCAGTTCCATGTAAGCCCAGCATACCCTCCCGGTGACTTCTGCTGTCAAAAACTAGGGCAAAATACTGAGATTTTTTTCAGGAGAGCAAACTTGCTGCTATGTCCTTTTATCAAGACTTCCTAAACGTCTATTCATTTGACAATTAATATTAAGGCGCAAATTACGTAGTGCTGGTAATATGTATAAATCTGTTCATTCCATTAATTGCTAGGAGTGCTATTTTCAGACTTGATTTCCGTGATTCGTACAGGACAATGTTTATCAGTATCGAATTCCAGTTGGAACGCAGTGCATTTCAACGAATGAAGATTACAGCAAGAGCAACTCCCGTAGCTACAATACAACATATGTACTCAGTGGAATATTGTGTTCATTCCTGTCGTCACGAGAGCATTAAAAAATGAAACGCTTTACAGCTTGGTGAGCACTCACTAATTACTCTGTCACCCAAACTCAGAGGTAAATTACTTCATAATCCAGTATACACGCAGAGCTGAGCTTATGACACTGGATGTTACAGGTTTGAATACCAGCTCAGGCAAGTGTGAGCACGCTGGCTCAGCATTTGGCATCTGCACAGCTGCCGAAGGGGTACTTACTCTTCTCAGAAATTTGGAATGTAGGCGGCATGGGTCGTTGCATAAGAGCCTTCGTTCGATGGCGCCATAACATATGATGATCAGTGATTGACTACAGCCATATACTCCTCTCAGGTCAGTTGGCCTATATCTGCAGCACGAGCCAGTGCGTGTGGTTTCCCGAGGGAGCGCGGTCCAGTTGAGCAAGTTGAAGAATATATAAAAAGGATTTTATCGCTCGGTGCAAATTCATTATTCATTATACTCGTTCAATTTAATCATTCACTATTTATTGTCGTTCACCAAAATTTAAACACAGCTGCGTACAGCCAACATTATCCACATACGAAAGTCGGAACCGAAGCCCCAACATAACAAATGGCAACCAAACGTCGGAGGCAGCGGCGCCAGGGTCCCCCTGTAGGCCTAGCGTAATTTTTTTGACAGCTTCTCTCAGTGAGTTTTGTCATGGCGTGACGATGGGAGCAGGCGACACTGTCTATTTAGAGACAATGCGGGAGGCGAGACACTGCTGAGCGAAATAGCTTTTGAAAATCTTCGCACCAGCACAACTACAGGACTTCTGCAAGCACCGTGAATTAATAAATCACAATGAATTGTCGGTATTGGTGAAGTTAAGGTACAACGGAGATTATCATGTTTTTTTACCTATTCAGATAAAATGAGGCATTTTAAGACTCATTTCATGAATGACGTTTCCGTTGCAAATGCTTAGTTTTCGAGATATTTCACTCTGAAGTTCCTATTGTTTTTCTATGGTAGAATATAACTGGCGACCTCATAGGAATTTAGGTTACGTTAACAAAGCTTAGTTTACGTTAGGTTTGGGTAGGTTAGGTTAGGTTACCTTCCTATGAGATCGCCGGTAATATTTTCCATAGAAAAACAATGGGAACTTCAAAGTCAAATATCTCGAATATTTTTGCATTTGCGACTGAAACGTCATTCATGAAAAAACTTTGAAATGCCTCATTTTACTTGAATAAATAAAAAAATCTTGAAAACTCCGTTGTAGCTAAATTTCACCTCTACCGAATTATCTGTTCTTACAATACCCATCTAACAGGCACATACAGCGTCCAGTACAACTGCTTCTAAATGTGACTATTCATTTAATGAAGGAAATTCCAATGTTAGTTGGTAAAGTGCCATAATATGGCCATGTTCGGTGGCTACATTCCTACCTTAATCCTTTAAAAGAGAAGAACAAGGTAGATATAGAGTCCTTGCTGAAACTAACAGTGCGTAGCATAGCTTATTCTCACTCCATGTAAGACTATGACAGACAATGAGCACTGCTCATTGAGAAGTGCTCTTCGGTACAACCTGGACTGAGCCCAGGGTGACGTTATGGACACACACGGTACGTACTGTCGCCTATAGAGTACCTAGGTTTTCCTTCTCTAGTGAAGAGACATTTTGTTACGACTGTGAAATTTTACAAAAACCTTTAACATCTCAAATAAACATCAAGCTTTGTACGAGTCATTATTTGTAAGTTCCCAAATGGCTCCAGTATGAACGCCAATCCATCTATTGGCTGAGAGAATCATTCGGTGCTGTTCAGATAGTGCTATTCCTACCGAGACTGATGTTAGGAACTCCCCGCGTTCTCAATGTGGGACATTCCGAACAGTGGTAGATTTACGAGAATAAGATTGTAATGCCGGCGCTTGAGGATTAAATATTAACTCTACATTGCCCAGTGACGACGTTTCTAGGGGTTTCTCATTATACTATCGCAAAGGAAAATCAAGTTTTGGTTCAGCGCCGTAGAAGTTCAGAGGAAGAATATGTTGAACCGTCCAGTTCCATCATTAATTCAGTGAAATGCACACAAAGTAGGAAGAAGTGGAACTATTTTATTCATACGCACAATGAGTTCTCTGCTCCATACTGTGCTTTGCAGAAACAACAACGGCGTTTGCGTTAGCCTCCTCGGCGTTTTTAAATTTCCATTTAATGGAAAAATCGCATCTCGATTTCGTTTGTCACTTTTTATTAAAAAAATGTGCATTCCAATCGTTTACATTCGGTGATTGAAAAATATCATTGACTTGTGGTGAGGAAATGCTAAATTCGGTCATGAAATGTTGACCGTAGATTTTGATTAGTCTGAGAGACAACGCATGACAAATGTAGAAGCTCTTCTTGATATAATCGTAATATTTCAAGAAGAAACAGTGTGTTCTTTTTTCTGCAAGCCAAATGCAAGGCTGTGCAACGAAAATTATTTGATTAGAGTGCAGGTTACCTACGCACCTTATTATTTTCTGTTTCTTTCAGATTTATTGCATGTGAATTAAGAGATAATTCAGCTACTTCACCTCAAATTTACTCCACGACCCTGTATGCGTCGCGAATGAAAGAAATAAACCTCATCTCCAGTAGCTTATATCAGCTGCAATGAACGTCTACTTAGCATCAGATACAAAACTAATTAATCTCTGATAACTGATAACCTTATTCGCAAAATATTCTTTTGGTTATTTTTGCCTGAAAAAGTTTCCCCGTTCCCTCAGCAGTACAGACTAGATTGAACCTAATAATCTAACCAAACGAAACTCTGCAAATAAAGAATTGGCTCAGCATTTCAACGGCACTCGACCAATTACTCTTAATACGTAATCAATTTTTTTACTAGGCCTACACAGTTTAAATTTGATGAGCAGAACTACCGACATAACTTTCTTGCTAGTCTAATATTCTCGATAGATGTTTATGCTCGATAATCTCGTCACGTTACGAGGATGCTGCTCGACTTCGGGTGTAGCGCGTTCAACAAGAACAAAATTTGACTTATGGATTCTTCGGCCGTTAATTTAGATTCGTGCCTGATCAATAGGAGTGGTGAAGTTGGGCCATTAGGACTAACTAACGACACCAGTGAGAATCCCACGGTTAAAAAATGTTTTCACTTGCCTTAGTTTGACCCGAGACAGCGCTTCTAACTTGACCCACCCCATCCTAACTCATGTCCGCCGCTTAAGTCACGTACAAGATATACGGTAATTAAGTAATTTGCGAATCAACTTACGTCAAAAGCCAGTGTGATAATTATTATTACATGGTGAAGGATGTTCAGTCTGTTACCAAACAGTTTTCAACATTTTATTATATACAACATCAGATGCCGTGAATATGTGTTTGAAATTGGGAGAGTAACGCAGGTATTGTGAGGGGAGATTCAGCAAACACTCGAATAATGTTTTAGAAGGATGCCACAAAATGGTACATTTAATATGAAGAGAACAGCGTGCAGAGTGTTTTTTATTTTTTATGTATATATGGAAACTTCTGGACACGTGGTACATAATTGAAACATGCAAGCATTTCTCCTATAATTACAAATCGTAGTCGAGTAAAGCGACATGCTTGAAGTTATAAAATGATATCATAAAAACAAACTTCCAAAGTATCTGAACCAGCTACTTGAGCTCGATCAGTTTGGGTACCTCTCGACACCTCTCGCTTCTCTTCTATGAAAGATATCACGTTGACTTCTGTGAATGTGAAATGCACATCAAGCTCAAATGAAACGTGAATCATCACGAAAACGCCCAGCCTGTACCATTACACAACCTCAGATAACACGGTGACATGCAGTGAGCCCCCAAGCTCCGAACAGACACTGTCCATGGGGCGGTAGAGTACGGACACACATCGCACTGTGGCGACTGTAGAAAGGAAAAAGGAACCGAGCGCTGACTTGCATGCGTCAACCAGGGCAGCGTAGTACCGGGAGCACAGTAGGCAAGCGTACGCTCGACTGATGAGTTAGCGTTCATGGGAATCCTGGTTAACTTTCGAAACTAAATGCAAGATGAGATGAGCGCCTGCACATAAAGTGATCATGCGATTGCCTAGCGTGGTACAGGCGTAGGACGCTGTGCATCAGTGCCTTCTCTGAAATGCCAAACATTTACGTGAAAGTATGAAATGTGCGCTTTGTTCTTTGAAGAGACGTGCAAAATACTGTAAAGTACTAAGCACAAGGAATCGCAAGAGAAAGAGCAGGCTGGCCACACTGCTGCAGTCAAATCAATTATGGACGCGTACGACTGGGCCTCGAAATTGAACTGTCGAGGTTTGACTTGTTCGAAACTGTAAATAGAAGCTTTGACCTTGCAACTGTGAACCGTACCGCAAGTGTTATAATCAACCCGATTTCGTTGATCCTGCTTAAAATTTCTATTTCATGGAGCATGAGTATGATTTCGAAAGACATTAGTAAAATCAATTAAGGGTCATGCAGTGCTTGAAACTTGAATCAAAAGGTCGAAGCTAGCGCACCTGTCTCAAATTTTGGGCAAGTAAAGCCTCGAAGGCTTGATTTTGGCGGCCAGGAAAACGTGCCCTAAGTACATAGCCCCCTAGTGCTAGTCGAGTTAGATCATAGAACTGCTCGGTTTATATGTAGATTCGGGTGCATAATGATGACAAAATTTCTAATTCTTAAGATCGGTACAAAAGCTTGTAGCAAGTGCGTGATTCAGTTACCAGTCACATCAGTGGCATAACGTAATAGTTGTAGAGAAGGTGGGGCGAAGAATTCAGCAGTGCCGAGTTTAGTTTTTAAATGGCGTTACTCCTTCGACGCCCTTGGCCAATTGGAGAGCCTCCACACAGAGAAATAAGTGAGTATATCAGCGCAGTGCTTCTAGTCACATTGAACGAAGTCTAGACAGTCGCAAAATAAAAGTAACTACAGCAACCTGTCTTAAGGCTGATTCACAGCAGCAACTTTCGTTGCCGACACAGTACGTCGGCCAACAAAGGACGAAGCTACTCTGACGACTGACAGAGCTAGAGCAGGCGACGGCAGAATGCAACGGGGTTGTATTTTTGAGACCGAACTTCGGGTGCGCTTCATTTTATGCAAGACCCAAACCAATTACTTTTGAAGTATTATTTGGACATAAAACAGTGTTGTCTACATATATAAACACTTTGCTTGTCTCGAATAACGTAATAGCAGCGAAAATGTGAAGCGAGTTCACACTAGCGATTTTCGCTCCACTTCAGCCTATCAGTCGTTTAGTGAAAACGTTGACAGGCTAGTTGGGTTTGACACCTGATTGTGCGTGTGGACGGTACGTTGTTATTGCGTAGAATGTTCTCTGCAGCATAGTTTCAGAACAACCATAGTTTTGCAACTACCTACCTACATTTATACTTATGATATTGTATTATTTTTTATTAGGTTTTTTCTCAGTAAGACATCTTCTGGATTTCTTAATTTTTTTGGCCAAGCTTTCGACAATCTTTGCGAAAGTCGTTTTCAAGGCCAAAAAAAAATATGAAATTCAGAAGACGTTTTACTGAGAAAAAACCTAATAAATTATGTAACCTGGATGTCCATTATTTTCATCAATAAGAGATATTGTTTATGTCGAACTTCATAGAAAAAAAGTTTAGATGCAGCCTGTCACCGACTGCCGGCGTAATAGCAGTGTGTCCCCAATAGAGACGATGTCTAAGATATTTCGTTCTTTTTATAACAGGAATTCATGTAAAGGTACCTTAGCTTATTTCTATTTATTTATACTCCAGAAATCAAATGGTTGCAATAGCTTTCAACAAACTTAATGAGGAGGGTGGGAAAAGAAACTACCAATTTCTAGTTGTGTCATTTTCATTTGGTTAATGTTTCATGAACTATGAATCAATATTCAAGAAGTTATAAGAAGATTGGTATGGTGTCTTATCACTTCTTGCATCACCTTAGGAAATTCACATGCACTACTTCGTGCTGAGAACATATGCAGGTAAGGCACAACAGTAGCGCTCGGCTGCAGTAAACTACAAATTGTCGGAACAATGGCGTCGGAGACAGAAAGCCTACATGAGAACAATAACCCCCTCCTTACTTACATCCTCATTACTGGCTAAGTCAGGGCTATGAATGACAGAAATGCTGATATTGCAGCCGAAATTAGCTCAAGATATTACTATCTTGACTCGAAAACGGACATCTGACCTCGCGACAACAGTTTAAATATCGGGGTAAAAATGTCTATCAGCAAGTTAACAAAGGATTCCAATGCTACTTTAACATAGTAAAAACTTGCATATTGAACGATCTAGAATATATCTTTATTACAATTATAACCATACAGTTGTAGCTTAATTTAATGATAGTTAACCCTACTGAATGTTCTGGTAAGAAAATCCTACGTCTCGGATCATTAATGCAGTTGCTGTATCTTCAGCTACTATAGCTTTCGGCAATGCAGAGGCGAAATCATCGACGCGAAGCATAAATTTACCTGAGTTCATCATACCCTAATTTACTTTATGTATGCAAATAGACAGCGCCGCCTCTTTCCGTGATATGCACATGAAATTTTATTCAATAACTCCCCGATTATTGATGCCGACGTGCAGTACTCAATCTTTGATATGAAATCTGATACGGCGGAAGCAGTGAAGGACTTTCTGTGATATGGAGCGAATTTCTGGCATAAATTTCAATTTGGCAGGAGCTGAGTGTCATTACTGTCGGCAGCGCCACTGCAATATCCAACTGAAGTTCGCCCTAGTTCTTTTGCCTCAGATATCAAACGGAATCCTGTGGTAAGATGCCATTGGTATGCAAGCCGTCTTTGATGTATCTAGTTCGATTAAGGAGAGAGAGAAAGGGTTTATAATATGAAGGAATCAAGGTACCCCCATTTGACCAAACGGGATGGACAATTGTGGCAACGGGTAAACGAACTAATATGAGGGGGAGAATTCCAAAGCAGGAATTTTTATTATTGGTGAGGAAGCTTCAGTAAGTGAGGACAAATACGGGACTGAGTATAATGTGAATTGGTTTAGTTATCTAGAAAGTGTAATATGTATAATGAACTGACATATATATTATATATACACACACTCACGTCCTTCACCCTCTAAATTAATTTGCTATCGTAAACACTTACAAGTCATGAACTCTTTTAACTTACGTGTCACGCTGATAGCGAAGGTGTCGTGATAGGCCAGGAGGTCAAATACAAATGTAGAAAGTAAAATGTGCTGGTTAGCCTAAAAACGGAACAAGCAAGATGTTCTCAGGACAGTTAATTACTTGTGGTGTAGAGAGAGCAGACTATCAGAAAGCTGTGGGGTCCAAGTACCTCCCGGAGAAATATTTGATTTAGTACGTTTGTTCTTATATCATCTTAGATTGAATTTAATTTGATTATAAACATGTCAGGAAGCTGTTGCGGTAGCTACAAAACGGTATCTGTTTGGTGCCAGTTGCACACGTACGGTACCTACAAAGAGACCCAATTGTCAGGAGGCGGGAAGTCACAGTTCACGCGTGTGTATTGAGAGAGCAATGTCATACTGATCTTCTTACGGTAACTTTTGAAAGACTCCGTGAACATGAGCAGAAACAGTCATGAGGTCGCCTTAATTGTTCAGTGAAATAAAAAAAAAAAATCTTGGAGCCACCGCATTTGCCTAATGACTCTTTAATTATAGCTTATTAAATATATTCAATTGACATTTTGTGCCATCAAAAGATCGCTTGATAACATAAATCCAATTGTTGAGATGATATCGAGCGGTAAGTGACGTGATAGTCATTTGGAACGCCAATAACAAAAGTCCTAGAATTTTCGTGTGAATCCGTTTAATATCATCAGGAAAATTCATGGAGTACATTGCTTGCTAAAATTTAATCGAATCAGGATGTGGCAGACGTCGTCAACGTCTCCAGGAATACGCTGGGTGACACGAGAACGATGCTTCTCGATAGTATACATACTGGTGTGTAGCTTTGCTATACTTTACGAAATAACACTTCACAGTCCTACTACAGACCTTATTATTGTTGTCGTTATTATTATATTGAAGATGTTTTGTCGCATCGCTACTCATTCCTCGGCTCTATGACGCATAAACAAGATCGCTGTTAAGCAGAAGGCACCGGAAGTAGTTGACTCGAGAAGTATAGTCACGACAGCAAGGGTCTGTCCGGCAGCCATGGAGCCCTGCGCACTTGTAACCGCTCGCCTGGAAGACTGCTTGCATTTTTCTCTTCCAATTTAGGACCAGAGAAAAGAAAGCGCTCCAGTAAGTCGCAACGAGCCATTAACTGGAAGACTGGTAGCATCTCACTAGCTGTGTTTGCTTGGGGACAAAGGGCGACATGTATGGAGAATGAATTAGCCGCTAGAGAGACTTGTTTAGCTTGCCTGTGTTAAGCAGTATCAAGTATTTGTTTTTAATCACTCGAGACTGAAAATAGCATAATACATTCTCACAACATGATTGTAAATTCTCCCAATACTAAAGCTGATATGAATCTCCGCTACCAGAGGCACGTACGATTACACGAAATGAGTAATGGAAACTTGGGAATTGTTAGAAATTGCACCAAGAGAATACCAGCTAGAATCTAACGGGTCTAGGCTGCTGCGCGGCATATAGCGGTGTACCCAAATAAGCACAAAAACAACGAAAGCTTCAATCATGTGCTACAAAATAGCTAAAGGTGCAACTCATTCTTTCCTAAGGACACAATGTACAGGAGAGACGCAATAGTTGGCCCATATCAGCACAATAAATTCCTAGAGCATTCGTGTAACGCAGCAGTATCGTAAGCCCCCCCCCTCCCTCCCCATTACTGTCATGATTAAATTTTTTTAGGCTTTCGTGTCATAAATTTGTCTCCGTGAATTTTCGATCCCAAATAAAGTTGTTATGTCAGACGTACAGACCAACGGAGACGCTGCTGGTGTTAAGATAATTGTCTTCTGAATGACTCGGTAACTAACTTGCCCCGTGAAACAGTTTCATGTCGAAAGGTCCCGATTTAAACAGGAGGCGACATTTAAAAAGATTTGACACTAATCCTATCCCAGCACGATACAAAGTTCAAAGGGCACTCATAAACCTGGTTGGTCAACGTGTTTCAGAGGGATAATTTGCGCTGAAGCGGCGTCAATAATCGCGACTTATGCCAATATTGGCGCTGAAAAGCAGTTTATGTTGTATCCAGCGCCGATCACGCCGTCACTGAGCCAATTTTACGACACACTACGAGGTCTCCCCGAGCTTAAGTACACATGCTGCTGCCGCCGATAATTGGAGGGCTTGACAAACGCAAAAACCTCGAAAATGTCACTGACGAAATTAAAGTGATTTTTGTGAGGGTTAATGTACTTCCGCAATTAGCACGCAAATGGAATACATAAGTCTCGCTTTTGGTTCTTCACTTAGGATTTTGCAATGAAAGTGGGACGAAAAAAGCACGTTTTGAAAGACATTGATTGCATCTGCAATTATATAAAAACTTACAACGTGTGCGAGCAGGACTTTGATTCGATTGGGTTTGTGGAAGTTATGTCGAAAATAAATTATGCGAAGATTTTTTTTTTTCTTTTTAAGTGTTGAGGCGGGCCGCATCAAAACGACAAGCCATTCGTAGGTGCGAAGGCTAAAAATTCAATAAAATAAACTAATCTCTTGACTTACATATGTGCTTACGAACACGTCTGGTTAGACCTAGCTGAAAATTTTTAAGCGATTCGCCACCCAATGCCCCCCGATAGACATTCGATCAATGTCAATGATATTTCGATAGGACCAAGAGATATGCGCCGTGGCAGTTTATACGATCCAGCTTGGAAACTTGGGTGCAATGATTCCTTCCTCACTATAAGTGGTGGGTACTAAGTAAACAGAACCCAGAAGAACATTTATTTTTAGAGTGCAGGCGACAATCCAGTAACCATATATTGCATCAATCCAGGGGCCTCACAAAGTACGGTGCAATGTCTACATCACGCAAGGAAGCGCATTACAACGTCTTACAATAATTGGTAGGTACGTCAAATCTGGTTTCGTGCAGTGCGCAGATAAGACAGCGCGGACCACCGTTTAATTGACTTTTACTAGCAACGTTAGCACAGTTCGGATTGCAACACTGCCTGCACCGTACGTCCGGTGAGTCGCAGTCTGGACGCAAAGTTTCCACTGACAGATCTATTCGGAAATGGACTTGAGCCTGCAGCATCGCGACACCCAACACTACTACAGGGCCGGTATACCCAAGTTCTACCAACCTACAACACTCTGATGCACAACGTGCTGACTGAACTCTAGAACCCCCTCTATATATAGTGGTTACTTTTCCCTCCACGGCAGTTACCTTACTTAGTCTAACCTAACAAAGCTTAACGTAGCCGACCCTAACCGTGAAAACGATCCTTGGCAGGCAGTAGCTCTAACAATACCAATCTTCCTAAAAAACAAAAAGTAACAGAAGAACATTGAGTAGCGCTAAGTTGCTACAGTTTAGTTAAGCTGCAGATTCTGCCGTCATGCAGAAGAGACCGACTGGACAAAATTAAAGCGGCAGCTCGAGATTGGCAACATTTTCGATAAAAAAAGTTTTGGGGCCAGTGGAGTGATGTCATGGATGGAGTGGACTTACCCTGTGCGAATAAGGGCGGTAGCTCAGCAGTACATCTCAAGTTAATTATATGTAAGAGACTCAACAGAAAGAAAGCTAAACATTAGGCAATTGACAAAGCCAAAGGGACAGATATGCTGCATCATTACAACTGTAACGTTTCTTCTCGTGCTACTAGTATTATTCGCAAGGCAATATTCGCATCATAGTGATGTCGGAAGTAGTAGGAATTGAAACTCTGTCAATTATCACAGCTGATGCGAGTGCAGCAAACTTTATATGAACAACTCTATAGTTGCTTCTATGGAACCTTCTCGCAACATACGGGTAGCTCACAACTCACCAGTGAACTTGAGACATGAATAACACATTATAAATACGAGTATATTTCCCTACTCAGATATTCTCTTCCCAATTACCCCGATCTTTCCTCTCACCACATGCCAAAATAGTGTTCACCCATTCCGAAACATCGACCTGAAGCAGTGCATTACCAATAAAATGCAATAACAGTTGAAAAAATACTGACAAACTCTGGCTCCAATTTTTTTTCTAAGCCTAGAAAATCCATCGACCCAAGAGGTCGAAAACTCCAGTTCTGTGTAAAAACAGCAAGCGAATAAGCATAAGCCTCGGTTGCAGGAAGTAACCTAGCAAATGTACAACCGACACTCAAGTGCACACGATAAATATTCCTGCATGAAACGTTGCAAAATTCACTCACAAATTTACAATACCGCTATGACGGTTGATATCAACAGTTGTATAATATATTAACATTTTCTCCCCATCTATACGCTGGCCGTTTACTGACTCTGAAAATAAATAAAGTAAATTAAGGCATTGATCATGCCGCTACGCTTATTTATCTTCAGCAATGAATTGCAGTCAAGATTCTGCTGAAGGAAGTGAACTATGTTTTTGGTGTAGAAAAGTAAAGACATGTTGCGCATCGTTGCAACGCACACTTTGATGTGCAGCACTAAATGCTTCCACTATTCATTCCATGCAGTTAACGGAAAGAAATCAATTGCAGCCATTGCTTAGGTTAAGTAAATACACCCGGTGCAGCACTCGCACTGATTGATTTCTGTCACTAGCAGAGGAATGAGTAAAGGTACTGATTCTTACACAGCAATAAAAAATAAAACGCCCCTGAAGTCTGCGATTCCTAATTTACATGGCTGCATAAGCGCAGGTCTGAAGAGTCCAACAACTTCTATTTTGTTTGGCAGGCTGATGAAGTGAAAGAACTGACGAAAAATTGGAAAATGAAGGAACATGAAATCGGGCCATCATCAAGTCTCACCACCTGAATTAAAGGTGCGTCTCAATCTGAAAGCTATAACGATTTGGTTCAGGTAGCTCTCCATGTTTCGCTCTTGAGCAATTGGTTGTCGAACTAAGAAGTGGCCGAGACAGTGTCAAATGAGAGCCAAGGACAGGGAAGATACTGTTAATAATGGGCATCTCTCCGTAGAAAGCTAAGAATATTGTTAGCAATGTGTTTGGCTGTTATACCAGTATCTGGAGCCTTTACAATCACACCTCGTTCAAGAATTAAACACTTCACTTGCATCGGCATTACTGAAACAGAGATATTATGGATCTTACATCATACTTCAGGTATATTGTCTCAGATATAGGGTTCTTACAAGAAAGCGTTGATGCGACAGTGTCTCGTAAGGTGGTGAGTTTTCTTGTCACAGTATTAATATGGCAGGGAGGATACGTATGGTGTTGAAATGATGGTACAAAAGGCAGTGATAGGAATGTTGTGCATCAGCACAATGTGAAAAAATTATAAGAAGTTCACATAAGTCGTTTTTGTTAGATTTTAAAATCATTTTAGCACAAAACTAAAATAGAAAATGTAAACTTTTTACTCTTCCAATAGCCAAATTTCAAATTCATTTACGGGTTCAGCTCCCCCCCCCCAATTTATTCATTATGAATTTGTTGCATGTTGTAAATTGGTTCTTAAGCAGAATGGAGAACCGTTACCTAGGGATATCATTGGGTTGCAGAAAAGAGATTGTGGATCACACATTAGTGAGATTTTTAGTACCATTAGCTACAAAAAGCTATTTGGGATGCACCATTCAATTTCGGAAGGAGAAAAATAACAGTCTGACATATATGATAAAAAGTATAGTTGAAAAACTTGAAAAACTACAGAGTACATTAATATTTTGTGGCTATATTGACCTACTAACATCAAACTTCGCCTCTGCTTCCAACATGTTCCTTGTCTGTTGTAAACCTGCACTGCCTATGCAAAGTCCACAACCCTGTTACCTAAGCTGAAGCGAGGGCTCCCTTTGTCCAACGAAGGCCTCTCATCGGGGTACTATAGACTGCTGCCAGCAGAGTTTCCCTTCGCCCGAACCTCGCTGCCGTCGCTTAAAACGCCTCCCATCGATGCAGCCAGCACTGAGGCAGCTCAGCTAAGTGCTTGAAATGAATTCTTCAAGTCCTTCCCACTCGATAAGGAAAAGTGGATAGCCGCGTACAGTGGCCGCAGGAGAGACCTTGCGCTGATGTCTAATGTATAGGGAGAGAGAGAGGTGAACCCTTGCGCAGACTGACCGCCAGCGTTGGTTGCCATAGCGTTTGCGAAAGAGAAGCTAAAGCATACGATAGCCGTTGGATACTTTGACAGATCTACAATATAACTAAAGCATCCAGCTGTCAACAGTGACGGCGATAACTTTTGTAATTAACGTTCATTGTGCTTGCTTGAGGTACAGGTTTCGCTGCACAATATGCCTCCTAACTGTAGGCTTGATCTCCCACAAAAATAACGAAAGCTGTAATGTCCTGCGATTAAAGGCGCGAATATCAGTTTTGGAATGCTCGAAAGTTGAGCAACAACAAGAAAATACAATTCAGCCAAAAGAATTCACCGGAAATGCTCAGAGTTGACTGTATTCTGGACACCAGCAGCTATAGTTGAATCATCAGGATCGAAATTTGGCCCCAATAGGGGCGTGAAATTTCAACTACCGCAGCGAAGTTTAGCGAAGGAAAACATAAGTGAAATGGATTATGCACGACAGAACCTTTCGTTTCTTCATCCAAAATTGAGCGTCTCACATACCGCGCCCAAAAAGGGAAAACAAATAGTACCTAACTATATTTCTAAGCGACGATGGCTTGAGAAAATGCAGTAGCCCGACCATATTCCCGAAACAATGTTAGCTATAGCATGTCAGGATTAGAATCTTCTGTCACCTCATTTTGTTATTCAGTTGATGAGTTTTCTCCCATGAAAATCCTTAACATTGTAACGGAGAGACGGACCAACCAACCAACGTACCTACCACGCGAGGGAGTAAGCACCCAACAAACAAAGTTTTATTATATAGTGGAAATATAGAGACCGATGTGTATCTATCTGTTTATTTATTTACTTATTTATTTGCTTATCAGTTAAGTTTCAGTTATGTTTGAGGATAACAGGCAGGTTTCACAGACCATCCTGTGAAGCTCTATCTTAATACAAACGGCAAAAAATAGTCCAGGTAGCAGATGATGGCAAACGGAGTGTAATTTTATATAAGAATGCACTTCTTGCTCAGCAAACTTTAAATCAAGCCTATATAGATACATTAATAAACAACTTCTGTTATCTCTCTCGTGCACTCTGATAGATATATTATTCTAACATCCAAATTGCAGCTCTTTTAAGTTCACTCTCATATGAGTAGATGATGAACGTGGCAAAGGGTAAACATCAGCAGATAGAAATCAAACGAACTTCAATACCGATTCGTGTAGTGAGCCGAGATTCTTTTTTTTTATGATAGGCTAACGGTTTTGTTGCGTGCAACAACATAATGATGCCAAAATAGACGCACAGCCTTTGAGTTGTATGAATGTTTATGTTGAGTTTCCTTGTCATACTACGCTCGCCTAAAAAAAGTAAATCCTTTGCCCAATGGACGTATTTTGAGTTCAAGTTCACACACACATCTTAGCATGCATAGCTACGGAAGAGCTGGGTAGTCACAGCGTCGCATATTCATACTCCTAAAATACTAAAATTAAGTGATTTTTCGTAGGAAGAGCATGATAAACGTATGGATATTTGCCTGTCGTCAATATTTTATCGGGCTGAAACCTTGAGTGCCTTGAGAGTTTTCGGATGAAGTCCACGTGACGTTGCACACGTCACCTCACGTACGTGAAACGAAAGCGCTATTTGCTGTGTAACTTTTTACTCCCAGTTCTTAGCAATAGTTTTGAAGCAATATCGTCTTGTTCTAGTCAATATGAGAATGCATGGAGCTATCCGGCAAATGAGAGGCATTATGTGAAGTATGACTGAAGGGCTGGACACTAACACAACACAGGGACCATTGTTGAATTTACGACAATTCAGGCTATGGATGATATTTCTACGATATCGATAACATTAATGCTTGCAGTTTCAAAACTAGCGGTAGAAATTGGCATTGAAATTCCCCATGTGTTATCCTAAATTTTAAGAAACACCTATGCATAGGAAACTGTAGTTGAAATACAATAGGCGATCAATGAAAAAAAATATAAGGCGGTGAAACGTTTCCTCACAATCTGTATAACTACTATGAAACGTAATAATTGCCTCGCTTTCATTCTATCTTGCATAAGGAAGACATTACTTTTAGCCATCGGAGGTTTCCATCGCGACGACGCCGCCACGATGGCAGTTGCAAGCGTCTGTCGCACTAGCAAGTGCAAGACGTGTTCGAATCAGCACATCGTTCTGGCTCGGATAAGAACTTCCTGTGCTGTAGTCGCTCGCCATGAAAGTGACAGCTTCCAAATACCATTAAAGTTATGACAGGTAGTCAAGTCGGCAGGGAGTTCTGCACGAGATAGACGGTTTGTGTCAGAAGCGATAGCAAACCGCCAATTACTGTTTCTGCTGCAACTTTTGTGGATGGTCTTCTATAGTGGTTCTTCTCGACAGCGTTTCTTACGTCCTGGGTGGCTTAATGTTCCATATGGGTTAGCTAACATTTGACGCCGAGGCGTAGAGTGATAAGCTAGACAATTGTCGGTCCACTTGACGGTCCACTCGAAAACACAAGTATACCCCAAGGTTAATTAATAGAATTTCTTCAATATTTTTTTTCGAATTAGCATATGATCCGCAAACAAGAAGCAAAATGTTCATGGCGATGCAAGAAATGTATTTGTTTGCAAAAATTATGAATTCGGTAGAATAGGTCGCTGGTAGGTAACAATCACGGAGATCTTAAGCCCGCTGCACACGAGAGTCGAAAAACAAGAACGTTTGACTTTCCTGGAACAAAAGTATCTGTGACCCTGACTAAATCCTACAGTCTTTGCAGATTGCAATAATAAATTTGTTATGGCGAGCTAAAACTCACTCGAAATTAAAAGAGATATTCCAAACTGTGCAGTTGACACTTGCCGAAGGAAAATATTCGCAATGGCAGCTCAGATTTCAACCCACTTTGGACAGTTGAAATCTGACCAAGCCGAAGTTGTGCCCGTAGCGACAAAATCGGATGAGTAAGGAGAAACGTTCCCGGGTTGCGACTCTCGTCTGCAGCGGGTTTTTAGGATACCTAGCTGGCGAAAAAGTTATCATGATAGCGTTGTTTCCTGCCGATGGATTACGCTGCTGAATTTGTGCTTTTTACAACCCTGTGTTAATTGAATAACATGGCATTGGCATTAAGCCTTAGGGTTCAACTGCAGGTATGACGTAGCCTTATCCAAAGAGTGCAGGAAATCCCAACGCTGCATTTGCTTGCATTGACGCTGACCGCAGCGCCTGCTCCTGACAGCACAAGAATGTGGCCGCTCGTGCGCCCAGCTGCCAGTCACTCATCTCCTTTAAAACGAGCAAAAGGCGCCATTTGGGAACCAATGCTCTCCGAATTCTGGATACTTGAGCAGCTGCGTATGGAAAGTGCCGGACCTTGCATCGGTTACTTGCGATAACTGACAGACATTCGCGGTGTGCATGGAGAACGTTGAGAGACCAACTGAGGCTGCTCGCGCATGTTGAGGGAACTACTGCATGGTATACTGCACTTAACTGGCAAAGAGCCATATCGCTGCCATTATCATCAACTGCCCATTAATAACAATTAATTGCCACTGTCAGTGAGCATAGTACGGACTGGCCACTATTGTCTTAACATTTTCTCGGTCAATATTCTGCCTTCTCATACTACATTTTACCCTTAAAAAGAGGATTTGTTAAGAACTTTTATTCCTAACTTTCTACTTACTCAAAAAAAAGGTAGAAATTAAACCTTAACTAAACTCTACAAAGACTGATATCACTCATGACCTGGTCTATGCAATGTCAATCAGAACTGTTGAAGGGATTGTTTGGCATTGAGAAAAATGAGGCAAACAAACAAACGGATGGACATATCTTCACTAAAAGTGAATCATCTGTTCCTCCTAACATACCTAACAATCCCTGTAAATTTCGTCCAAATCGGTTCTGAACTTTTTGAGTTATCTTGGTGACAGACAGAGAGACAAACTACGAAAACATAACCTCCTAGGCGGAGGTAATAATTGTTATGAAGGGTAGATCGAAGACCTTATGATTCCAAAGTAAATTCCAAATTTGACTTCTGAGGCAGGCAATGTGAAGCTCAGCCGAGTGTCCTAACATAATGATCAATGTCTGAATTCATTACCGTAACAGTGTGTTTGGGTCCCCAGCAGTGGCTGATGCTGAAAATCAGCCTCTGGACGGCCAAAAATGCTGTTTGGGACGGTTATTTTTCAACTGCACTGAAGCACCATGTAACGTGGGGTCAGATTGTAAACACGAAAGTGTCGGTTTTTGTTCCTCGCCTGAGGTACTAGGACAGGCGAGAACTGCGAGTAGTCTGTAGCTCTAAAATGTTTTTTTCAAACAATGCATGTTCAACTGCACTCTTGTTTTACAAATTTTACGAAATAAATTCCGACACCACGCACCTTAGCCTATAAAGGCCATGTGTTTCAAAATAATTAAAGTATCAGCAATAATGCCAGTCTCATGTGAAATTATTAAAATATGTTAACTGTAATGGTTTAACGTATCTTCAACCAAAAACACAAAAAAAACTCTCTTACCAAAACGTAGGTTAACACAAATAACTTGCGGCAGCTCCACTCTGCACGGTTGAAAATATACGACGAGATATCTCAGGCATATGCCAAATGTGGCACACTATTTCTAGGCAGAAATTACAATTACTGCGAGACGCAAGAATTGCTTTAGAGAGCTTAAACTCTACAGGATTCATTACTGTTTACTCCAAACAGTAGCAGAGTCATGACAGTGGACCGCAAGACAGGACCGTTTAAA
>LQNS02278165.1:20377669-20410392 GCA_001587735.2 Parhyale hawaiensis
AAACCATGGAAATTCATTACTGTCTACTACACACAGTAGCCCCAGCAGAGTCATGACAGTGGACCGCAAGACAGGACAGTTTAAACCATGGAAATTCATTACTGTCTACTACACACAGTAGCTCCAACAGAGTCATGACAGTGGACTGCGAGTACGCAGGATTCGCTGTCACCACAAGCTGACTGTCCCGACCTTTACATTACACACGCTGCCGCAGATGAGCTCAACCAATGACAATAACAAATAATGAATTCAAGTAGTGTGGGAAACACGAGCGCCACCTTGAGGCAATTGGCCCCCGACAGCATAAGTCATGGTGAGCAATTTGCTGACTTCTTCTTCTTGGTCGCGTGTAAGAGTGGTGCACGTACCCGATCTCAAGGGATGGTTTACGGTAATATATCGTGCGCAGTTACATGCAAACTGTACTATGTGGTTCACTCAAGGCGTCAGTTGAGGGGTGTAAACTAATGAAGGCGAGGACATCAAGGTCGACTGTGAAGGCAACTGCAGTCAGGGCAGAGCACGAAGCAAGTAAACCCTGGGCTCAAGAGTAAGATTATTGTTACAGAAGAGACTTAGGTTCGCCCACATTGATCGATGTAATAATCTAATATGATCTTCCAGAACATCAATCTTGAGGGTTCCCCTCGCAATTTTGGATAGAGTTTCAGGCGTTAGTAGCGAACCAATTGCGCTCGATTCATGCGTAATTTTTCAAGTCGCTTTATCAATAGCATCAGATGAATATTAAAAATCAAGTACTGTTTAGGTTTGTTACGCTTTTTGTCTCCTTTACTGGCTCTAAAAGGCTTTATGCACCTAGAAGTGCCCAAAATAAGCAACTACGACTTTTGTTCATTTTAAATTGAAAATTATTATAATGCCATAAAATTAAAACAGCAATGTTCACGTAGTGGCATTTTTATTGATGACTTTGTTGCATTATTAGAGGAGTGGTAACAAGGCATATGCCAATTAATTTGTTTTATCGGCAGGCAACAAACTCAACGTCCATTAATAATGTAGTAACTTCCTTTGCTTCATTTCTTTACAGCATGCAAAGAAAATGTTTCAGCAGGATTTCCAGCGCGTGTTTACCGTAATGCCTACGACAGCGCCTAAGAAAATCAAACGTGCGTTTGGCTTTACGTGCATCTTCCATAATTCTAATAGTAATATTATGCACAATAAAGAAATATTTATGTAAACTACGTATCACACCATGAGCTCAGAAGCACCGAAGAATTATTATAGTTACTTTATCTCGCCGACCCACTTTTAAAAAATTATAGTGTTTTCAAGTTCTGCATAAATATAAATTTTGCATAGGATTTTGTGATTTAAAGCAAACAATCTAAAATATTTATCATATTGTTATCTACGATGCTACCGTTGCCCCAGAGCTTCTTAGGAAAAACATAAATAAAATAAAATGATCATGACACTCTTGAAATATTTACTTTCTGATTAACATTATTAGAGTCAGTTTGTTCGTTAACATGTTAACAGTTAACGAAGTGAACTGTTCGATTACCGGTGCCTCTCTTATCACATTTATTTTCCCATTCAAGACCGTGCAAGACAAATAACTTTATTATATTTGTTCACAAGCCTGGACTTAGCTGAGCCTTCCTCGCTGGAGAGGTGTGAAGTATGCCGGTTAGTAACGCTCGAGCTCAAGCAAGCAAGCAAGCAAGAGCAATTCAGTCTTGAGGAGATCGAGATAATGAAGGCTGAAACTTCAAGGATGAATTATTATACCTTACGAATAGAAGATACTGACGAAGTAAAGCACGTGCATCTGAAGAGCGAAAACATACGAAGGTGACCTTAACTCTTCTGCTTTTATGGCTACAAATTAACTTTAATTTAGGGTAAAGATGCAGGTAATATACATGCAGGGTATAGCATAAGTTTCCTAATATAAAATTGCAAGGATATTTTAGATACCCTAGAAGATGCGCTTCAATAAAGAGCTACGAACTGAAATCATCCCGGCAGGCGGTTGAGGTAGTAGTCATAAGGTTATAAATGCAGCTAACAGAAAACACGAATAACGTCGAAAAATCTTGATTTTGCTTGAAATGGAAACATATGAGACACGTTCAGTGGAGCACTAAGAGGCACAGTGCTTGGTTGGGTCTGTATTACTTCTTATCATGATTAAAGGCTTGAAATATAGATGAAATTACAGAGTCCCGTTGTCTTTTGCTGACGATGCACGAATGTTAGCTGCTGTACAATCGGTGGAAGACGTGCTCACTGTCCAGGTATATGTTGAAAGAATCTGCCAATGGTTGGTGAAGAATAACATAACTTTCAATGGAACCAAATTCGAGCTGCTTAGATATGAAACAAATTCAGCACTGTTTCACTCCACAACATATGTACACTACTAGTGATTGGCATGAATTTGAAAGAAAAACTGTTATGCGAGAGCTTGGCGTGAGAATGCAAGATAATGCTAGCATTTAAGAACATTTAGCTCAGTTATCTCCGTGGGAAAGAAATGAATTGGATGGGTTTTGCGAACGTTCTCGTCACTGATGTCGCAACTATGCTCACTCCATAGTAGCAATTAATTCTGTTAAAAATAGAGCCCTGCTGTTTTCCACTTCAAATACATGTACAAGAAAAAATTACAATAATACGAAGGTCGTTCACTGCCAAAATTCGAGACACGCAAGTGTACGACTGCCGCAAACTACTTTGCTGTCTCCAGTTGCAATAAATCCAACGAGGATTCGAACGCTAAACATTGGGCAAATTCTTGAACGTATTACTGTGAATGTGAATTTACGGATTGTCCCCGGACACCCATTAAATACTGAAAGGATTTGTGATATATGTATTCCAAGCAGAGGTCGTGGCAATGCTATGGCGACAAAATATTCTAGTAGTATCACTGTACTGGGAGCATGATTGTCCAACAAAATGCCGCGGTATATTCGAAACGCCACTGGTATGAAAGTTATAGAAGAATTTGCTAGATTCTCATATGAGCAGAATGCCAGTTAGACCAGCGGTTGCATGCACCGTTGCACCGTAGAGATAATTCGCTGCTGACACTCTATTTGGTCGCTAACTGCAACCCAGCAGAGAATTCTAACACCGTGACTCCATACACTTGAGGTGATGAGGGGAATATCACCTGGACTTCACCCGAAGAAGTACCAGGTACTCTGTACATTGCTACAAATATTTGTATTATGTTCAGAAAAGGGTCTCTGCTTCAATACTAAAGACCGCTAGTATTGCATTATACTGACTGATAGCCAACTGTGTACTGAAACAAGCAATAGAGTAAATTTGTAAGGCAAAAAATCTGTCAGATCTCCGTAGCCGTTGCTAACTCCTTCTCATTAAAACTCCTTGCCTGTGACACATTCTTTAGATCGTCAGTTCTTTCATATAAACAACTTTGCAATGTCAGAAAAGTACAAAAGAGATTTGTTTAGGTTTACTGCCTACAAAAATAATTTTCAGTAGCTGAAGGCATCATCTACCGCCACAGCCACTTTTTATGGACTTCAAAAAATAAATTTTGTCAGCCCTAACTGGGGCGTACTCGTTTGTTAGGAGAATACGTGGAGCATTAACAGAGGGAGATAGCAATGATTGCGGAGCCTGGAAGCTAAATGTTCCGTCAAGGCTGAAGCCTTGCTAACTCGTTGATTGGTTGCACCAAATGTGGGGAGCCTGTGATTGGTGGGATGGGATCAGCCAACGGCAGAATGTGGCTGTGTTCCCTCCTATTAAACCTGGGAAGCGCTTACTGCTATGACGGTTCATATCATGCAATAGTTTGCTCTATGTAATTATGAATGGACCTACAACTCGCACATCAGCCATCTTATTGCTTTCCAGTATATCATAAATATCGATTTTCATTGTGCAATAATTAGGACGACGTGAGAGTTGCATGTCCGTTCATCAGAAGAGTTTACGATTGCATATCGTGGACCCTGCAAAAGGCATAAAGAGCTGCAGCAGTTGGCATAACACATTAAGCGATCTACAATTTTTAGCCCTCAAGGACTTCTACAAAGTTTTCATTACTGCAAAAAAGATATAGAAACGCATTGTACTGTAAAACTGCGCTGCTCACAACAATGGCAGTGCGGCCTGCGCTAGAAGTTTTCTAGTTATAGTTTGTACGTTTGCGGTGCCGCCCGACATCCAAAGTTTACCAAACCGATGAAAGTTTCTGGACTCTGGATTGCGCTGAACAGAATTTTTATCGGTTGTGATCCAATAGCACACACTTATCCAAAACAACAGTTGGCAGGCGGTGAAATCAGCAGATGGGAGTGCTCATTGCTTAAGAGGAATCTCGGAAGACGGTATGTCTCATTCTAAAAGTAATTTTATACGTTCTCCAACCGCAGGAATTATTACTTAATAAGCTTCTCCAAACTTGCGCTCCTAAAGGCAGCCACTGGCGAAAGCTTAAAATGCAAATCGTTTTTTAGAACCCTACCGTTACGTTGCTATGGCCTAAACTTTTGGTTAAAACATTGTTACATTAACCATAAACTGACTACTGTCAGCCACCACAGAAGTCTTGACATTGTGGCCAGTGTCAATGGCAAGGTGTAAGTATCTCTTATTTTGATTGAGATTAATTCGTGGAGACATACATATATTTCAGTATAATCCTCAAACGCGATAAATTCTCCTCAAGAGCGATATGTTGTGTTCACGGATAGAAAGCTTATGTTTCAAGAACCTGGAATTAATAATGCCGTATTTTATTATCTTGTGAACAGCGGTTTCCAGATTCATTACAAAATATTGCAGCAGGCACGTGACTCCATCAAACTTGCTAGACTGCCACTGCCTAACAAGGGAAAATCCTAAACTTTACCAAGTCATCGTTCTTATTACAACCCACGGTAGGAGAGTTAGAAGCAAAAGCGCTTCAGCAATGATGTGGGGGCATGTCGGAGCGCTGCTTTGCTGGAGCTCAGTGTTTGTTCGTCTGTTGCTGTAGGAAGTTTCTAAGGGATTCATTGTGGATTCTTTTTTGACCTTGTAAATTCACGATACTCTCTTTTGAAATACTCTTGGGATACAACGATTGAGCAACTCCTTTAATATTTTTTTCGGTTATTTGTATAGATTGGCTGTAGAATTCGCACGGCACTTGATAGATTCGTTTAGCCAATTTTATAACAAGAGAGCTTCTTCAACGGAAAATTCACCAAGTTGAACTTAATTAAAACAATGCACTTTTCACAATATTTAAAAGGCGAGTCATATGCCAGTGACCTGCTAAAAAATAAATAAAGCGAGGAAACGGCTTCAACAACGTACCTAGTACGGGACTTAATGAGAGAGACGCCTGAGAAACAATAGCCACAAACTCAACCATGAAGCACGAAACACCACTCTAAGCCAGCAGCCCTTGCCGTATTTTTTAGTGAATATCCAGAATATGCTCCCTTCCGAAGTTGTCGGTATGGAGACAATCAACGCCTTTAAAAATTGTCTCGACCAACAGTGGGAGCTACACCCTCCACACCTACCAACACCTCCTCCAGGAGTCACACTCTCGTAGCGGCCAAAATTTCGAAAGCCACCTTAATCCATTATCTTCTCCGCCCAAACTAACGTAACGTCTCGCTGTTCCGTAGATCTGCAGCAATAAATCGCGCTTGCAAGATCGTCTCATTTGCTGAGTTTTTCTCCTCTTTTCTTCCTCACACATCTAAATGAAACAAACATACTGACAATAGCTCATAAAGGGTCGGAGAGTCTGGGCTGCTCTCTGTGAGTGGACCCACTGGTCTGTCTACTGCCATCTATCTAATCCATAATCGATTCTAAATGATTCATCCGGAGTGACTGAAAAGCAGTTAAACAGAAAAAATAACAAGTGGCAGTTCAATTAGCTTTTTTATTGTACTTTTTTTTGCAATTTTCATGCGATGTAGTCACCCACTGCATGAAACTTTTAATGTAAACAGGAAATGAAAACTTTAGCAATAATACTTTAGAGTTTCAAGAGAAGGGGAAGAGTTTGTGGAAAATGAACACAGATGAAAATGCTCTCACGTGAGCAAAACAAAGCCATGCGTGGTGTAACAGGCTGTCACACCCAATCAGAGGGGTCGATGTTCTCATGGTGGGGAGCTTGTTGAAACGTAAATGGCAGTGACGTCACACATATCGCTGTGTTTCGGTCACGTGAGAGAACAGTCGCCACTACTACGAGTGAGCAAAATAATGCTCATGATTTAGGTCTCAATGTCCAAGTTCTACGGAAAAGTAGAACGCGATTTTCACGCAATGCATAATATGGCAAAACAGCTTGTGTTGACTTTCTAATTGCCCTATGGAAAGCGCTCACAATATAAGGATTTCATTGTAACGGTCGTTAAGACTTAGGCTATTATTTGTTGTGAGTGAGATTTTCTTTTAAAATTTGCATCCACGGCTATCAACATTTTTAATTTCGTTAAGGTATTATTGTTTGGTAGCGATTTCATAATATATACAATACTACAGACGTTGAAAGGGGTTACTAAACATCAAGGCAAGTGACATCTTATACTTTATTATTGCACTTTTTCACGTGTTTATTAACCTTATATGCTTTATAATAAAATGATTCAGTATTTCTGAGAAAACACTGCCGTTAAACGCTGCATACTGCAACTCAAATAAGGAATTCAAGGCTTGAATGACGACGTCGAATGGTGACTGTTCAATAATTGCCAAATGCTAGACATTATCTGGAACGTTTCATTATGGCGTTCCAGTATCGTGGGACCGAAGAAGCGCTCTGTATGCAAGAGCTCACTTGCTGGAGCAAAAGCCGAGGAGCCGCGGTAGACTTGGCCCGAGCCGATGTTACAATGCACCAGCGGGCTGTGAGCTGCGGTACGTGCCGAGTCTCTGGGCACTGCAGGCGCCGCCACCAAATCTGATGAGCAGGCGTTGTGGAAGGCGTCAGATATCCTGTAGCTGTGAGCCAATGTTAGAGAAGCAAAGGACGGTGTACTCTAGAGTGTTTTAGAAACGCCTGAAGGGCATCAGGCATCCTTCACTTGCAAGCCGAGGTAAAAGAAGATTAAAACGGCAGATTGGAGTACTGCGAGGAGCTTTAGAACTACTCAATATGTAATGAGCAGGCGTTTTTGAATACGTCTAGCATACTCCAGGTCTAAGACTAGGTTCAAAATGGAGACTTCAAAATGGATTACTGAGAAGAGTCTTCGAAGTGCCGAGGTCTTTTCGAGTGTTTTAGCGGCAATACCTCTGCACTGCAGCTTGTGCTGGTGGAAAAGCTACCAGAGCCAGCCATCACGTGGATACAACTCACAGCACAAGGCAATGTACATTTGCGCTGAAGATTTGGGAAATGATAATGATAAAAGAAAGTTAAAATACTACAGAGCTCGGATTATGAATAAAGCAACAGGAAAGTTTTGCGGCGATTCAACAGTTATGGACAACAGTGTTCTCTGCTTGTGCTTGTCGAGGTTGATGATATATGGCGGGAAATCCCACAAACTTTCATCTTCATTGCGTAGTAATTAGGACGACGAGAGAGTTCCATGTCCGTTCATCAGAAGAGTGTACAATTGTGCATCGTGGCCCCTGCAAAAGGCATAAAGAGCTGCAGCAGTTGGCATAACGCATTAAGGGATCAACAATTTACAGAAAGTAACAAATAAAGAAAAACAAGGGAATCCGGTGCCTGGAAGATCGGCGAGCATGAGCACTACCATTAAAGAAAGACGATAAAGGACAAACAATATGCGGAATATGGCAAAGGAGAAAGCGTAAGAAGCTAACAGGCAGAAGTGTTCCAAGACATAGTCTAACTAAGGCAGCCTACAGCCTGGTTAGCTCGCACAACAGCTGGGTCATCCAACAAGAGTAAAAAATTTCTTTTTGATTTTTTCTTTTTTTTTTAAACATACTGCTCATAACTAGAGCGATACTATTTTTGGGGCAACTGGCTTTAACTATAGCGCTCTTAGTTAGCGCAATACGTGCAATTTCGACAGTTAATCCAAGCCATAGCGTTCCTAACTAACGCATATGCTCTGTCATTAAAGTTGGCTCTGGCCAAAGTGTTGCCAACTAACATAATACACGCCCTAGGGACAGTTGGCTCCCAACTCAAGCGATGCACGCCCTAGGGAACAGTTGGTTGAAGCCGCAGCGTTCCCAGATCGCGCAAAACGCTCCGTACGGATAGTTGATTCAAGCCATATCGTTCCTATCCGCCCAACTAGCCCAGTACATTCCAAAGGGACAGTTGACTGAGGCCATAGCGTTCCCAACTAGCGCAATACGGGTTCTCTGGACAGCTGCCTCCAGCCACAGCGTTCCCAACTAGCGCAATATCCTCGCTAATGGATGGGCGCAGCAGCGTGCCGACTTTGACGCTAATTCGCTCAGCAGCCGTGGCACGGCCCACAGCCTCGCTACGGCACATATTCAATTTGAATCACAAACGGAATGCAAACTGCCTGAAAACTCCTAGCCAAAAGCATACGCGAGCGGTTACCGCCCAATGGCCGTCAGCATGGATGACATTTTGGCAGGAACAAGACAAGAAGTGGGGACAGAGAGGATCTGCAGCAGCACTGGAAATGCTTCGCAATAACGATGCTGAGCAAATTGAATTATTGTGCTTGACTGTGCAGAATCTTTCGGTAGGATATCAGACCAGGTGCAGCCGTGTTAGTGGTCTCAGTGGATGTAAACGTGGCCAAAAGCGCTCTCACTGACTGAAAAATTGGAGCAAAATTTGCCCAAGAAGAAAGACAGAACCTACTGATGAACGCTGGTTCCACGGGCAGGAGTAAATTTAACTCGAACGAAGCTCTCACTGGGAAACCTACTCGTAGTGGTTCGTGCTGCAGATATAGGTCAACTGGCCCCAGAAGCGTGTAAGGCTACAGTCAATCATAGATCGTCAGGAGCCATAGAGTACCATCGACGGAAGGTACTTATGCAACAACTTGTGCCCCCCCCTCTCCCTGAACCCTATCCGTTACTGCCAAAGTTAAGTGCCTCCGCAGAAGCTTGGCAGACATCAACTGCTGAGTAATCACGTCGAGTGCCGCCACAGCTCGCTTGTCTGGGTTGGGGTGCGATCGTATGACCTTCAATATAATTTATAGAAACATCTCTAGCCTGCCACTAGTGCGGGAGCGGGTCAAGGCTCATTGGGATAAGTCGCAGTCACGGCCATCAACATAGTCTACTTCATGAATTAAGAATGGAATCACCTGCTTAACCACAAAAAAATTTAAGCGCAGAAAAGGTGGCGACCAGATACAACGATCAAAGGGGCATGGCACTCGGATTACCGCTCATTGCCCCCACCTGGAGTGCCTGAAGAGTGAAGACCTTAGAGGTTTTAAAAGACAGGGGGCTCAGCAGAATATCCTCTTGTGGTTGCAATTATGCACGGACCTATGAATATATAATTTGCGTAGCAGAAGAAGCCTCGATCTACTTTCTGGTTAAATCAGTGGAAATTGATAAATACTGTATATTCTGACTTCAAACAGAAAATTTTCTTCCAGGGAAATTTGCAATGGCCGATATTTTCTGCACAAGAACGCATCCATTCAGATTCTCTGCAGCTAAAAAAAAAGTTGCAAGTCATTTCTGATCTGATGCACAGCGTGATCAACAACCGTATTATATCTATTTCACGTGTTAAGAAGAGTTAGAAGTTTTTATTTTTTTAGCTTTATTAGGAACTTATAGAAAACACTGGATGGTGCGAAAGCGAGGTAGCTTACCACTAAAGTTACGCACAAGTAAAGGAAATATATTATTCTTCCTTACTAAATTGCATTGCGGGCCCTTGTTCAGACCCGCACTCGAAACAGTGTACGCTGCCGCCGTGAACGCGTGTTGGATTAATTACAGCCTCGGTTTATACTTATAACTGATGTAGATAAGTGTTGGAACGTTTCTATCCTGAGGCAGAGGCTGGAAGTGTATCTCCTAGCAGGATCTGACTGGGACACTGTCAGCATACTTCTGAGTAAATATAAAATTCGCGCTACTTAACTTAGGTACATTCGCAAATATCCAATATCCCACTGAGTAGAAAGGGGTGTACAGAAACATGGGTAAGTTTCTAAGATGAGTAAGGAACCGTCAATGGGAAGAAAAAGAAACATAGGTGCAAGCAAAACATACGCATATAAAATTTTACGGTTATTCAAAAGACTTCCAGTTTGTGATACAAATGGTCGATTAGAAAACTAGGACTAGAGCAAGGCTTGTCAACAAAATCTTTAACTGGTAAAGGAGAATGAGAAACTAGAACAAGCAGAGTGACAAAAAATGTATGATAAAAAGTAGAGCAAAATAAGGAGATAGAGTCCGTGACTTAAGCATAGCAGTGAAACAGTGAAAATGGAAAATTCGAATCTGAATTCAATAAGAACAAAACTGAACCTAGCATTGTATTAGATCGAAAAAATAACAGTGAAATGACTATTCTTTTTTACTCTCAACACTTTATTGTATATGTGGAGTTGGTACGTTGAAGTTTGTACATCATGCTTTTATGTATCGTCCACGTACGGTTTAGGTAACAAAATCTCAATAAAAAAAATTGAAAAATTGGCCACTTCTATTAATCGTGCACACATTACATTTGGTAGCTAACTTATACCCAGAGTGAAACGGAAGTCCAGTAAAAATATTTATAGAAGAGTAAGTCTTTTTTCTTGTATTTTTGCTTTAAAAAGTTTCATGTTACTTTAGCTCCCTGGCTGAAGTATATAGAGTATTTCTTCACATCTTTCGATATCGCTCAGTTTAGCCGTGAAGTCAAGCTCTTGTAATGCTACACGGTTGAAACCTCAATGCACGGTAATCAAATTTTTCATTAAAATACATTTGATTGTGAGATACAGTCATTGAAATTCTTCGTACCAAACATAGCAAACACAAGTAGATCTCTTAGCACAGGAATTATAATTAGTTTGTCTTTAAGGTATTTACGTATAACGTACACAGTTTACTGCGTGTTCTAAACTTAGTACGAAGAACTGCTTCTCTTTTGGTCACACAACCAAATTTGTCTGGTTGAACTATGGTTCATACGTGGTTACATTAACTAAAAAATTTCTGTGTGTATCGTTGCACGCAGCGACCGTAAACTATGAACGTAAACTATGATGTGCACAGCCACAGTAAACGGCAGTGGCAGGGTGCACGTGTACCTATCGTAAGCAGGGGACATCCAATATTTTCACAAAATTTGAAATAGCATGCTTCTATATTATTCTGTTTGTTAACCATCGCAAGTCATCGATATTGTTAACAGTAAACGTGGATATTAAAATATTATAGTCAGCAAAGATATCGACAACATCACCACTAGAAAATGGTCGAATAAACACGCCAGACACAGATGTACGCCGGTGTAGAAGAAATCATTGCCTGCTGTAGCCAAGCCAGAGCTGGGATGTATAGGCAACAGCTTGGTGAGTGTCCGCATCTCGCGGGCGATGTCTGTTCGAGGCTCAGGGACTGCAAGACTGTTGCCGTGGAAGGTTGTGCTACGCTGCAGGCAATGTTCCCGAAAAGATTGTAGTTTGACAAGAAATGGGCTCCGCGAAGGCTCAAGGTTGACGAATAAGAGGTTCCTCGATGACTCGAAAGTGACAAGTAATGGGCTCCGCAAAGGCTCCAGGTTGATAGAAAAGGAATTATATGAAAATTCTAGGCTGACAAGTAAGAGTTTCCGGAAAGGCTCCAGGTTTATAAGTAGAGGGTTCCGTAAAGTCTTCAGATTGACAAGTAATAGATTCCACGAAGGCTCTGCGTTGCTACAATCGGAGGTTCCGAGAAGATCTTAGGTTGACGAGTTTGGGGTTCTGCAAAGAATCGAGGCTGACAGTAGTCGCTATCCGATAAAATTAATTAAACTTACGCAGTGAAAGGGATTCTGAACATGTCGCTGATTGCCTGCAAAGAATGTCTCTTTCAATTTTATTACACACAACGCATACAATGTCCAGGAAATTTAAGAAATGTTTACCACCACTGACAGGTAATATCAGCAGCGGTCCAGCAGCCGTCGTCACCGCACAACAAAAGGATTAGCAAATAACGAAGCGCAGAGACAATGCCGGACTTTTAATACAGGATTTCTATTCATCATCCAAAACAATGGAAGCCAATCACCAAAGAGCTGCAGCACCATTCCGATGTTATAATTGGCAGGGGCCAGAATTTTGCTAGATACGATGTTAAATTTCTAATGTAACAAGTTCCGCAAAGGGAGATGCACTATATGTATATTGTACATGACGGGTAAGACAAAATAAGTCAATTCTTGAGAGGAGAAGGTATGCATTCTCTGATCCAAAGCATTGCGCAAATGTATTTTATTATCCATGTTCTGTTCAAAAGTATCTGCAGTGCCTACCAACCTAACTGGGGACCAGACTACAAAAAGTGACCCATTTTTTTTGTTCACATTCTTTGTCTTGGTATATAAGAGCTATCGGTTCCACGTTCATGTCGATATTAGCTAACAATACAGTTTAGATGTTACATTGAAAAAAATACTGACGTGTACATGGGTGCCAATGAACAATAGCTGAGCTCAAATTAAATAGACTCCATAAACTAAACTGTGCTATAAGAAAATGCATGCATATGAGGTCACACTCGTTCGCATAAATTTCAGTACCACACAGATATGAAACTGTTCCTGCAAGACGCAGTTACAGCAATTAAGGACACACGCGTTCACAGACCTCTAAGGACCTTCAGCTGAGCGGACCGTCTAGACAGAGTTATATCGAGATCGTTGGCCACGCTGGTATTTTGAACTGCAGCCAATCGTCTCTTTATGTTTCGCAGCTGACGTCTTGAGACGTCGCTTCTTTTATTTACACGTCTCTTCATTCTACTTACAAAGCACGTAGGTGCTATGCTAACTACAACCGTGAGCTATGTTCTCTCTCCTGATTTGTTATGTGTTAATTCTCTTCGGCCTGCTGTCATACGTCCTTGCGTTCTCTCCTGACTTACCGAGGAAAGTAAAGTTCCCGACTTACTGTCAGAAGCTAATTCTAGTTCTTAGGATAGCCCTTGTAAAAAAAGTTGTCAGTCTCTGCATACAATAATAAACGTAACGTTGTTCTGCTGTCATTGGTCCAGAAACAACTCTTAGTATACGGCCATAGGTACATTTCCGTCAAATTTGGTGCACTGCCGTAGGAGACAAAATTTAATGGAGTGTATGGGTGCTGCGAACTGTCAAATGACATTTGTGGATGCGAAGTACATGAAGGCCTTGCATCACACTATCAAGCTAATCAGTACTATATAATAATTCACATTGTGATTTTATTTATATCTATCTTTGTATTTTTCCTGTTATGCTCTATGGGAATAAGATAGGAAGAAATTCAAGTGTTGAAGACAGTATAGTATGAATACCTTCCAACGGGTCGTGCTCGAAAACTCCAGCAGAGAAACCTGAGCTCGCCTGCATGACCGTGTTTGGACATTTTCAAAGGTGCTACGCCATAGAATATATATCCAGCTTTTGAGGCAGAATGCTGAATTTTCATTAAGAAGCCCTCGAAGAAGTAGAAAAGCACAAGAAACAACGGGGGTTTTCATGAACTACTAATTTTGTGCCGTCATTCATAATGGCGGCTCGGGCCACTAGTTAGACATAATTCTGTTTCGAATTCGAAACATGTATGTGCTCGACTGCCACCAATGACTTGTCCCTCCACTCACAATGAAGTTAACAAATTTGTTCGCGGTGGAAGCAAACGCTTCGACCGCGCTAGCCACCTATCCCAAATACAAAACTTATTTTTAACTGCACATGAACTGAAACTAATTCTCAGCATATCTGCGGTGGTGAACGAGTTTTTATGCAAATTATGCCCTTAATCCGGGTTACATTACGCCTCATCTCAGCAAACACTTCATGCTTTGCTTTATAAACTTTTTGAGTCTTAATAGAATTCCTAAAAAAACTATTTTAAGTTGCATATATATCTTTCTCGTATAGTACATTTCAATCGCATCTCACGTCGTTTAGTTGGTAGTGAAATGCTTGGTGTATACACCGTAGATTTGCGCTCGCATTCAATATTTTTAAATCGTACATATAACCGCAGATGAATGAAGTCTGTCGTCCGCAGTAGGTAGATCTCTACAGCCATTGACTATTCTTGCACCACTGCAAATTCGAAAGTTAAAAAAAATTGTAAGCTAGGCAACTCAAGAAGTCCATAACTGATGGAGTCAATAACTCAGGACATCCTGAAGTTATTGGTATCCATAGATTGGGAGTTGTAATGCATTAAGAATGAACAAAATCGCACGGTAGTCGAAAATATTGTATAAAGTTGAAGGCGCTTTGAATGATGACAGAAACAGACGCCCAAGATCACAGAGAAGCTCCTTTACATCAGCTTGGCTAAGAGACCCCGCTATGAATAGCAGCTGAACAGGACCTAACTGAAGAAGCCTAAGCTGCCATACCGTCGTGTCCTGCACATGATGAAACTCACAACGTAAAATACATATTAAGTGTAGGAAGCTTACATAATTTTGCAATGATAAGCTATCAAATTTTCCACGTAAGGTGCCGTTTCTTTGTCCAGATAGCGTGAACAATGAATAAGACGAAATTGCTCTACGCTCCACGAAACGCTTTCTCATCCGACACGATAAAGTCTCACAATATCTGCAGGTGTTAAGAAAGAATCTCAGCTCTAGAAATGCCAGACTGAGACTTGCAACGCAAGCAGTTTCACAAGTAGCGAGTAGCAGTGCAGTGCGGGGGGGGGGCAGCTCCGAACCCACAGTCCAGCCGCCGTCATGAACAAGCTTCGTCCCATCAGAACCCCGCCTTGGTGACTATTTGAAGACTTATTCTACAAATGAAGTAACTTCATGGTAAAGGTAAAGTAAAAATTGTGTAAATACTGTGAGAATTACTTCACTCGTAAAATTATCTTTGTCAGTTACACTCACTCCCTCTTTGGTCTTGTGCTCTCGAAGCGTTGCGCTCACAAAATACATTTCTTTAGAGATCATTTCGGACGCTCTGATGACGCGTGTCTCCCTCACTACTTTTCTCTTAACCTTATAGGGACCAGTGCTCTTCCGAATGGACGTTTCAGGTGATACCATTTCTATGAGAAAGTGCCATTTTAGTCTATATCTACAGGGTTGAATATAAACTGCGTCTCAACTGCAGTTCATATCGACCGGAATTTTGGGTTGAAGGTGAAGGCTGCATGCTGTATAGGTACCGCCAGGCACTCAAGTGCAATTTACACCAAATAATCACCCTCATTATTAGCTTGCTTAATTCAACTTTAATTTACTTTACGCTACGAATGAAAGAAATTAGATAACCATACTGATTCAAGTAATTAAAAAAATTAGCTTTTACGTAGCGATGATTTGACACTTTGAGCTAAGTAAAATAATCTGCATTACTGCATAAAGGATAGTGATTTTAATCGCGTAAATGCACCAGCTTTTGGTGAGAATTCCAGGGCTTTATACAATGGACTTGAAAGACAACATGACTACAAAGACCTACAATACAGTTGTAAAAAAAAGCAATTCTCTGATGGATGTCATCTTCACATCAGTAACAAAATTCTACTCACTTACGTTGTACTATAGGCTACGTGGAAATTTAGCGACAATATGCACCGTATCACGACACTGTAAAAAGAGAAAGATAATCACATATGTCACTGACCAAGACAATAAAACAGATCAAGTCAGCTAAACTAAATCGTCATCATAAATTATTGGTTCAGAGCCTTAGACTGGACGAAGCCTTGAATTCGCACTTTCGTTTGGAGGACGAGCGTAACTGAAAAGAAGTGTAAACTATCTATATATTAATTGCGTAATAACTTCGAAACAATCAGTCATTCCGTGAAATGATGAACAATAAAACAACGCAAAACAAATATAGTCCAGGTCAGTACTTCATTAATTCAGTTGATGCTCTCGCAATACAAGAGCATCAAACAAAATTTCGAGTACTGTTTCTTTGACTTATATACAAAGAGAGTTTTCAAGTGTTATATACCGTAGTCACAAGACTCACCTCTTCACATTGGCAATCATTGTTGTTTAATTTAAAGATCTTATATACGAGGGATGTATGAAAAGTTTTAAGCATCAGAAAAACTAAAAGGAATAAGGGATTTTTGACGATTTATTAGTCAACTTTATTTTCAACTCTTTTTGGTATCTCAAAATCTGGCAGGAATACTTACAAAATGTTGTGCTCTATGTATATTTATATTCTTATTTAATTAATATTGCTAGGTATTCAACGGCGATAAATTATACGGTCTGATCAATGACCGTACATTAACGCTTCTTACACAGCCATGCTTAAAACCTAAAACATTCATAAAAGAAAAGGAACAGTACAGGCCAAAGACACAAGAACTTGATGTATCATGCACATTCTGTCTTACAGAGATACCCTCACTAGGAGACGAGACAGAGTTGTTCCATAAATGAGCAGGCAAGCTTGGTAGCCCCCTGAACAATAAACAGAAACCGAGGAAAAACATATATTATGTGCCATAAATCACAGGTTGAGAGTTTACCATTTTAGAAAGATAAGCACTCATATCTATCATAAAGTGCTGAGCGAGAATAACACTAGACACTGAAGAATTCACAACTACTTTGGTATTCACAAAATATGCCGCATGACACCAAACCACTGTATGAAGAAATGTTCAAACACTTCACAGGTGCTGGTTAAGAAGCTGCAGTGGGCGAAGTCAGAACTAAGAAGCAGACCGTCCGACCAACTAGCAGACTGCCGGCCTGTTTCATGAGTTTGGCATTTGCCTTGGCATTGGCTGAGGTGGCACCATAGATAACCCAAGCAGTGCCAAACAGCTGATGACTGCAGTGACTGTCGTGTTTTGTGAGGGGCCACGGTGCCAACAGCTCATGCCTTCCTTGCTGGGACAGTTCTAATTGTGGAACTTCGTGTTTTAGCTTTTTTTCGATAACAGAAAGCTAAAAAAGATGGATGCATCATCGAAGATTTGATAAATCGTATCCTGCAAGCTCGGGATAACTTTCAGTCTAAAGGCAAAAGACCATTTCATTTTCCGGTACACCGCTTGGTGGGGTCTCAAGTCGTGAACTGTACGAAGTCCCAGCAAAACTTAACTACAGAGGTGGGCATTGCCGGAAAAAAAATGGTATGAGTTTTGATGCTGAATCAAATAATCAAATTCATAGCACAGGCACAATTCCATGATAGTGCCGCAACTCATAAACTTTTCGCCTATGAAAGCACTTGATAGACGTGATGAAATATATTCAAATGAGAAACCCCCCCTGACTTCAAGAACTCGGGTAACATTGGCAGGTGTATGGGAAAAACAGCACCAGAAGAAATAATTCCACTTAGGTTACTCATGTGGTAGAAGTTAAAACGTAATTGAAAGTAAATGTGTAATTACTTTATATCAGAAAAAACGCAGAGGTGGGCGTTTTATTAAATTTCATCTACAACGGCCATCAAAATACTGTACTTATCGTCGATAACGCTTACCAAGTTGATTCATTATAATTATTGAACACATACGGTAAACGAGGTCTCTCGTTTCGGCCATTTGATAACGGTAACTGTTTTGATAACTTTTCCGATGGCTGTATCTCATGGTCTATCGCATTCGACGCACTCCAAAAATATATAGCTGTTGTACAAAAAGTAGAATGACACTCTGCAGCTGGGCGCTGATTGTGGATACTATAAGTAAATTAGTTAAAACAAATGCCTTTGGTAATGAGAGGTAGGTCGGCCAATTTAAATTATCTTAAAAAGCACACTCTCTGAAACATACTTTTTCACATAAATTAAACATGTTGAATGAGCATAGATAGAAAATGTTGTTCAACGTATGCAAAATAGACCCAAATGTAACGGTATTGATGCGTCAAATATCGTCAGGTTATGCTTAAAATCGTATGTTTGTTCTTCTACGCATTATTTTTGTTACATGCAGTGCTTACCTAAATATGTAAATACTACCGTGCATACACTCGGAAAATAAACATGAATATTCAATTTTATGCGTAATAGAACATCGTAATTATTGATGATAAATTTGCTTTACTTCGCAAACTAAAGTAAGTAGCAAGCCAACTTCCCATAAAAAAAATCATAATAACAGTCTATATCTTACTACCTCCGCCAAGAAGGTTATGCTGTTTTTGTTGTCTGTCGGTCACCAAGATAACTCAAAAAGTTATGCACCGATTTGGACGGAATTTACAGGGATTGTTAGGTATGTTAGGAGGAACAGATGATTAACTTTTGATGAAGATATGTCCATCCGTTTGTTTGTTTGTTTGTCAGCCTCATTTTTCTCAATGACATAACTCAAAAAGTTATAGATAGATTTTTATGAAATTAACATAAATTGTTGGGTATATAACAAAGAGTAAATAACCAAATTTTGGTAATGATCCGGTTGTTCCTTCGTTCGTTTGTCACTGTTTTTAGTTTTATGCTTGTTAGCACAATAACTCATATATGATGAATGGATCTTTATGAAATTTATAGGGGTTGTTAGTAATGTTAAAAGACATAGATGATTACATTTTAGTGCAGATCGGTTTGTTCGTTTGTATGTTTGACTCCTGTTTGTCATAACGTCTGTTAGCAGTATTACTCAAAAAGTTATGAACGGATCTTCAAGAACATTGCACAATCTCTTATTACTATCAACAGGCACAAATTAATGATCAGATTTTTGAGTTTTTACCAAGAAAATTCGTGTTTCAGAACCAATTTGAATTTTTTGCTACCGTTGCCTCGCTTGGCGGAGGTATGCGCTCTCAGAGTGCTCTAGTTATTTATTGTATGACTTCTAGACAGAATCCGAAGGTAAGACAAACTAACGTCCAGCTTCAGTTGGCGCAGGCCTGAGAGAAACTACTCAAAAATAACGTTACCTACACTAGGACGTTTGACCTCCCTAGAGAAAGGACACCAAACTTCAGTTTTTAAAGGTCCGCTGTAGGTAAGCGACAACTGGGTAGTGTATAGTGAACAGGGCGCCTGTAGCTTGGTCATCAATGAGTCTGTCCGGGACCAGTACGTAGCGCTCTCACTTGCAGTGAAAGGTTGAGCTGCACCGCAGGTACAATAATCAGTACTATATAATAATTCACGTCGTGTTTTTATTTATTTATTTATTTATTTTTATATTTATATCTTTCCTGTCACGATCTATGGGAATAAGAAAGGAGAAAATTCAGATTTCAAAAGGCGAAAAAAAAGTGGGGTACCTTGCAGTCTTTTTCTTAGGCGAAAAAAAAGTTGGGTACCATGCAATCTTTTTCTTCAGTATTAGATAGGGGAAAAATAGAACTCAGTCTGCTTGCCCTTCTGGCAAAATTGCCGTCATTTATAATGACGGCACGGGCCACTAGTGGTACATAAAGGTTACCTATCTATGCAAATCCTTCTAACAGCGGGCAGTGAGTTTAGACTCGGACTCTATTTATCTAAGGCTGAGAGTTCCTTGTCTGGGTAGACAAGTGAGTAATACCGATGTTATATTTATATCTATATGTACCGGTATATATTATCGTTTTTTTTTTGTTTTCAGCTTATAAAAAGCGTTATTGCTATCGTGTTATCGAAATTCTAGGGTCACATCTAGAAATACTTTTATCGAAGTCACGGAACCAGTGTGAAGATATAGAATAATTACTACATATCTAATTTGGGCTAATACTATCTAGGGCCCACAATTGTCGAACGGCACACCATTTTGCACTAACTAGCGGAAGAACACGGCAACTACCGTGCATTTTGAACACAATATGCCTCATTCTCTTTCATATCAATACTATTTATTATTTCAAAGGGTACAACATCTAAACACGCTGATATGCTAAAAATTTCTTATTGACATGTGCGCTGAATACCGCTCATCTGTCTAGCACCTTTCATTATTCCTCTGCTTATAAATTGCAATCAAAAAAAGTTCTAGTACAAAGCGACACCATACATCTTTAAATATCCAGCTCATTGCCACAAAATGTTATTCTAATTACAGTGTTTTACCCTCGCTGGACTGGCAAAGTTTAGAAAGAAAAAGTTTGGCCCCCTGATTATACCGAACACGAATTAAATCGGACGTTCTTTGATGAGTGGAATACTTTTTTCATATTTAGGAAAAAATTAATCACCTCAGTTCATAGCTATCACACAGAAACATACAGCGCCATCGAATAATATTGAACCAATAAACATTGTTGTACAAGCTGTAACTACGGCAAGTGCAAAACAAATTGTAGCCAATACACGCATCTGCGCTTTTAATTACTATTACAGAGAGCTCACAACGACTGCACAATACAGTTGCAATATTATGCAGAAGATCAGGAGCTGAATGTCAGGCCGGTGCAAAAGTTTTGCTGGTTTAAAAGACTATATTGAGAATGAAAACTGTGTGTTTTTAACCATTTTTTTCATAACATCCTTTGCTCTCTATAACTTGATTCCATCTGTCAAAAAGCTTATTAACGCTCCACTTATAAAATTCTTTAGGTCTTGATGTGACATATGAATCTAACTCATTTTCAATCTTTTCTCGCGCTGTCCACCTACGACCATCTAAAAATTTTTGTAATCTTCGAAATAAGTGTTGATCCGAAGGAGCGAGGTCAGGAGAATATGCTGGATGGGGTAAAATTTCCCAACCAAATTTTGCTACGAGAGCTCTGGTCAGCAGCGCTGTGTGCGAGGAGTATTGTCATGATAGTAGATGACTCATTTTCTCTGCCTTTCCTTGAATTTCAAGCTGAAATTTCCTTCCTGCAAGCCGGAACACCACCACCTGCAACTTCTCTCCTTCACTGTATATGTTTCCATAAGCATCTTGAATGGTTTGTGCTGCCGCACTTGCACTGAAACCTCTATGAAACTCGTAGAATAACGCGTGCCTAATGTGTTCTGCGGATGGGATGACCACGGGTGCGAATATTGCAGAAAATTATAAATGATGCTTCACTAATCCAAAAAACAAAGTTATAAATTACTCATGATGTCATATTTGAGTAATAGGAATAGGCATGACATAAATTTAAATGAATTAAAATTCCTCTCTTACATATCAGTAAAAATGTTTACACCGACCAGATACAATTCATTGAAAGCCTGTTCACAACGCTGTAGAGGCAATAATGGATACAAAATCAAAATTTTTAGAAACGTGCTTAATTCTTTTTTCTTGGAGGGGAGGGGGGATTTAATGACCCCAGTTTAAGCTTCCATAACGCAAAATTTAAAAAGAAGCAAGAGAAAATCGCAAATGCCCATGAATTTAAAGAAAAATAGGATCCTATGTTCGAAGATGATCCAAGTCAGTACCACAGCGCTTCGGCACAACTACATATGAGCAGAAAGAGTAGGCAACTTTGCATCAGGAGCTTGGGATAGACAAAGAAAAGCGAACGCATCGTAAGCGTCTCTGCACAGCTACAGCATGTTAAATAAAGCCAGGCGGCTGTATGGAGATGTGTATCGGCATTTATGTTAATGAAATGTCCACGGACATTGACTGCTGCGATGCTTTAGATTCTCCGCAACTGACCGTTTCTTTCCCACTTGTGTTCACGAACAACAGAGGTACCGCATTAACTACAGAATGAAAGAGAAAGAGCTGTGCCGGCCTAAGATGGACGGGTATATCGATTCTCATCATAATAATAGTGGACGTCGACGACATCTGTGTTAGTGTAATCCAGTGAAGAGTGAGAGATGCGCACAATAAGCATAAAGTGCGGCGTTTAATTAACAGTTAGTAGATTTTCCTTAGTCCAGTACCTCACCCACGGGACCAGCATCCTCGAATACCATACGCCTCTTGGTTAGGGTACAAACGTGGATGCATTCTTCTGCTATTCCTCTCCCAAAATCTACAGCTAGGAGAGGCACACGAACTGTAGCTGTTCCCCATCCCGCTACATTGGTGACCGTTCTGTATGAAACGCGTCTCTTCAGTTGGTGTGTCATGCCTCGATCTGGGCTGACGTAGAATTCATTGCCGGGATCTGTGTTCGAACAAGTAGAGCTGCAGGCGTTCAAGTCAGCCGCTTTAAAGTGGTTATTCTTAGCTCCGTTGCGTCCGTCTTGGGGTTGCTTGAAATTTCATTAGGTTTTTAACTTCCTTGAACGAATGGTGTGTTGATTTAACACTTGGTTCGCAATTCCAAGCATACACTAATAGTCATATTTCTATGGCAATGTGTACCGCATGTAACATGCAATACGGCCTAAGTGTTTATTATCAGAACAATAGAATGAAACACTAACATATGCTTGTACATTATTACAATTGCACCACGCTCTGAAAAAAAGTAAATAGAAAAAATAAGGCTGGCTTAGAAATAGTGACGGCCCGGTAACACTCTGGTGAAAATCTTTAAGTAAATATTAGACGCGACAGCAGATAATGGCAGAATTAAATACGTTCCAAAATTTCATGATTACTTGCTTCACCAATTCTGGTGCACAGGCCGTGAATAAAGGCATTTAAAGTGTCTTTTAACACTCATCATTGATTCAGATTTTTATTTCTGTTCATAATAACTTTAACTGCTTTGAATTCTTGATGCACATATTGAGCGGATGATCAACATAAGAGACGACTTGTTACGTTCTCATGTGTTCTTCAGAGGAGAAAATGAAACAGAAATTTTGTTTTAGTAATTATGATTTTGAGTTATAATTTGTCGGTTGATGTTATAATGATAGAGCTTTTCGTAGAAACAAGTGTTGACAAAAGTGTTATCATGGCGGACCGGCAACATGTATGCAGGTGCACTTCATTTCATGAGGGATGTTTCGCTGCCTGCTTATAAGGATTAATTTCACCCCAGGTCTCCAAGCGAAAGGACTCGATCTTACGGCTTAAAAGAACTAAAACGAAGCGCCCTCTCCACTATTGAGCATAATAACCATCAGTTGCAGAGCATCTTGCACGTAGAACTTCACACAAGGATGGTCAGTGAAGTATCATAGTAAATTTTTCACCGTTAATTATTTCGGAAGGCAGGTTCGCTAGTAATGAGCATAGTAGTTTGCAAAATGATCAGCATCAAAGGTGCATATAGTGGACATAGCCGTTCAGGAGCCAGTGACGCACAGTCTGGCAGACTGTTTGCAGCATCTAGCCCATACACACTGCATTTTATTCTGCCTTGGGGAGCACTAAAGCAATGCAAAAGTTCAGCACCGTAACAGCTTAACCCTGTCATCTGGCCACCCTCCTCTCCAAGCGTTCTATTCCTGATGCCCTGAATATCCGCCGTGCTACGGAAATTGTATCCCACCTTCCCTCCCGTCTGCGTGAGAACAATGTATTTCAAAAGCGTGGGCACAATGTCGCAAAAATTGATCAGTCACTCAACTTTTCGCTTCAGCCGTCACGTTGCCGTGACTACTAATGGCGCTTGAATGTCACGCTAAAACTATGCGCCATTGCAACTTTATCAAGAAAGTCAGAAGTAGGCGGTATTCTCAAAGCTTGACCAATGCTGCTTGTTATATCCCACAAACTACAAGAAACGACTCATACCTTAGATATTCTTTTTAGTGGCAGAGCAAAGTCAAAGCCGAAGCCTTGTGCTTTGCAACGCAATCAGGTTCCGCACAGAATTGCGCTGCAATGCAACTTCTACGTACGGGTGCGCGCGTGCCGTAATATACGGTAAGTTTTGTACATCAAGCAATCAAAGACTAACGAAGCATAGCCTGCAGTGCCAAGGCTTACAGCATACACCGTAACATGCATAAGTCAGTCGCGTGCTCCCGCCTCGCTCATTTTTCTTCCTCTTTCCTTATGGGAGCGAATAACTCCGTTCGTCCCGCCGTGTCTGAACGTCACGGCACCGATTTATGGCTCGCGAGACATATTTCCCACTGACTGCAGTGAGTTCAGCGGCGAAGCTTTTATTATCGAGAAGTTAGCAAAATAGAATAATTGTCTAGACGTCTGGCTCGCATTGGCGCTCTACTTCCGGGTGCTTTCAGATCCCAAGGCGCTAGATTAGCTGCAACAGAGGAATTGAAAGCGAAGCTTGAAAAGGAACTCCTTTCTTCTCGAGTTCCATTGTCGCTGAGTGACTTCACTCAGGAAGGGGACAGTTATCGGTAAAAACATGAGAGCCTTATTAAATTACTGAGGGCTTTGGCATTTAAACTTCGCTGCAGATGAGAGCAGGGACGTGGGGTAAAATTAGCTGCCGAGCTGCCGGAACGACTGCTTCACGTTTTTTGTACGGCTTTGAGTGCTTTCATATCTTTATGGAATAGGGCAGAGGTTGCGGCACAAGACACTTATGCTGCTTATCCGCTGCAAGTGTCGCGACGGTTGTCAGGGTGTGCGCCGTTGCCATCAAGAAAAATTTTTAATTTCCCACTCTTTAGCAATACACATTACATGGTCTGCCTATAAGTTGTGCGTTGAGATTGTTGGTTGGTCTCACAGTTCCTCTCTACAGCGTAGATAGGATACAGAACTGCACAAGAGTTGCAGCGGCTCTGAATGCTGTGCTGTTTTTTTACATGACTATCATGCAGGAACCTAACGGAGCAAATAAATCTTCGCAGCAGAATCCCGAACAACAGCAAAGAAGCCAAGGGTTCCATTGAAGTCAATATATAATGCCTTCATTTCGCGACGGCACTGGCCACCAGTATAATGATAAGCTATAGCTGCAACAAAAATTACATATTCTATTATTCCACTATGCGGATCAGCAGGGCAGCTGAACTCATATAGATTCATAAATATCATCTCTATGGAATGTAGAGGGTGCCAAACAGATCAGCTGCATGGCAACGGTTACGTGCACGGCGGAGATAACTCACAGCTGGTTCTGCAGTTGGTCACGAGCCGCGACTCAAAGACATAACGCGTGTGCCATCACCGGAACCCCAAACAAAAACGATAGAAATAAGTAGCTTAGGTCAGGTGTGTCACCGTCAGCGCCACTGCAGCACACTATTAATTAACTAATGACAAGATGTACGTGGGCATAAGCAAAGCCTTGCAGCCACCCACAACAAAGTCACTGGAGTTAAATAGGCCGGAGGCCGCAGACTGAATTAAATTAATTAATTATAGAAATAGTTCTGAACTAATGTGAGAACGTTTGTTACATTGGACTGAACTGTAAATGGCAGAGCAGGAGGCACCGTCAAAAAAAGGCAATACATAGTTTAATAATGAAGCTTATTATTGTGCTTGCTTGTCTGCGGGTATAGCTGAAAATGCGCCTCCCATCTGTAGGCTTGATTTTCCGTTAAACCAACGCAAGAGTGGCCATCTTAATTTTGCAAGAGTAAAATTTCCTTCCTGCATGTAAACCTTTGAGACTATTAGTTCCACTTACTTGAAAGTTAAGTTAGCACCAAGAGAATATAGTTCAATCGAAATAACTCACTGAAAATACTCAGTTTCTGCTGTGTCCTGACTACCAGCAGTTGAACCTTCGGCTTCGAAATTTGGCGGCAGTATAGGAGCATAAAATGCTTTGCAGTGAAGTTTCGAATGCCACGAAGAAATTCAACTAAAGGCTGGTATACACGCTAGTCAAAAGAAGAAATGTCCTCAGCTACTCATCCTAACGTGATGTTGAACCCTCGTAAACACAGCTTTCAGTTAACTAAAGAAAAATGTGTTAAAATGTTAGCCGCCAGTTCAGTTTGTGCGGCAAGAGTCGTTAGTTAAGTTTCGGCCAACATTCTATACTTGAAAAACCTTATACCCTAAAATGTATGCAAACGTGTGCTATTTAAATAGACACAATAATGCATTCGGTTGTGGAGATGATGGAACGCGTTCTTTTGACAAGCGTGTGTACAGGTTCTAAGGGAAACAAAAGCGATAAGGATCATGCTCGACAGGAACGAAAACTCCTTCCAAGATTGCGTTTTACGTTTACGGCGCTGAAAAGGATATGAAATGGTACCTAACTGTTTTCCTAAGCTATTCTGGTTCAGAAAACGTAGTAGCTCGAGCGTATTTCAAAAACATATTAGTTATAGCATTTTGGACTCAAAGTTTTTGCCACTTCCTCTTGTGATGCAATACATGAATTTTCTCCTATCTAACTTTTTTAACATCGCGACGAAAGCCGGATCAACAAAGCGATGGAAAAAGCAAGCACTAAACTGCGTTTGATATTCTAGTGGATAATTATAAATCACTAAACACTCCCTGAATAAATTTCCAGCTTGAGGAAGTTGTTTGACAGTAAAATTTTTCTATTTTCTAATGAGATGCGTCATAATACAATGCTCGCATACAAGATTTTCCGTACCGTACTGAATGAACTTTGAAAGCCTTTGAAGCTGCAGAAGCAGTGAAACATTCCTGGCTTCTTGAACGTCTCGTAGCTGCATTTGCGAAAACCTGCTGCTCTAACAATATGTATTACCATTTTATCAACGTGTTTCAATTAAAAATTAAATTCACTAGCAGTGGACGTGAAACTATAGAGAAAGCTACCCACGAATGAGATGTAAAACTGCTGGTGTTTACTATCTCGACCGCATTGCAAACAGAACCTCTCTACAGGAACAAAGTGCAACATAAAGCAGGCTGGGTGTGGCGCTCTACATCATAAAGGCGGGTCTAAAAATCTCAAGCTCAAGACTTTCCCTACAAATTCGTTCTTCGCGCAAACTTTTCCTTCAGGTAAAGTTTGCCGTAAGGGGTAACTTGACCCAAGAGATCAGACAGCCTCCAAGTTTCCCTTCCCTTGACCTCTCTCTGTAGCGCCCTCCACTCGCCGTGCTGCTTTGGATGAACAATTGGTGGTCAGCCACGCACGGCACGACTGAGTGTTTGCGTAGATCAACGGAGTGACCGCTTGTAGAGAAACTCCATCGTCGCCGAATTGAGATTTCCGTACCTCAAGCCGAATAATTACACCAATACTTTCATACTGTTAACATAAGAAAATGTATCATCGGTGTCATCTCCAGTAGGGTGGCTGAAACAAATACCGTCACCAATATATTAACTAGTACTCCAGAGGTTACTCCTGTGTGCTCAAATCATTAAACTCCATTGCGTTCCAACCTTAAGTGTTGCTTGGTCTCTTCCCTGAATACTGTTGACTCCCAGCGAGACATCTCGACTCATCATATACTCGTATCCACAACAGCGATGGCTGTCATCTAATGAAATTGACTAAGATATGTGACCCATAAACATAATCGCATGTGCAGATATTTCTTCACATTATTTAATTAAGACTCAAATGTAGTTTATCAGACACTACCAAAAGGAAATATACATATTCATATGCACACACACGCACACAAAACATATATAAATATATATAAATATCTTCAGCTAATGAGTAAATCTACCGTCTTTCTCACCCACTCACTGGAAAGTTTGCCACTTTTCACCCATTAGCTAGACGCAAAATTTGACATTGAAACTAATTCAACACAGGGGTGCATTATATGCCAGCACTGCGCAACGTTGGAGAACAACACAAAATAAGCACTTACTTGAGGCGAACTTTGCACGAGATTCGGTCGTATTTGTTGAGACTTCCGATAATTTATCACTCGACCGGATGCAAGGGAAACAATAATCGTGGGTAACAACGACAACAGACATTACATCTGTTTGTCTTCCAGCCCAGCACAACAAAATATCCGAGCGAAATTAGCCCTTTCTACTCTTCAAACCAGCAGTAGAATAATAATAGTATGAAAATGTTCACATATAAAATACATAAACGTTTTTACGTTTCTCTCCAACATACATATATCGCACGACGCTTACCCAAGCAAGAGAAACTCGGTAGCCGCACCGTCCAATGAACTCGATCAATTTCAGTCTCGGGCAGCAAGGCGCCCGTAGAACAAAAGAAGGAAATTAGCGCCCAAGAAGAAGCTTCTCAACACCGAATATTTATCGGCCATTGACACAAAAAGTGCTGAGCGCTAAGGGAAGTCTGCAGAAATTACCAGGGTCGGCCCTTCAGCCCCCACTTGACGGGCTCGGATGTCAGGGCTCCGCAAGCTACGCCAAAAAACTGGGGCTGTATTTTAAGAACTGAAGAGCTTTTGTTCCTGGGCAGGGAAAGGCACAAGTACGAAGCTCAAAGGCAATATTCTTAAAGCAAGAGAACACTCCGCCAGTTGATGTAATTAGCACTGCAGGAGCAAGAGAGATGGGAGCCATCTCTTACAGCCCTAATCATATTAGCTGAAGTAATGATTTAGAAGATACAATGTTCATTTCCTCAAGGGATTAATTGAATGTTACAACGCCAGTGAGCGCTTGGGAAAGAAGTAAGTCAGTGAAGTTATTACTTTCTGCGTTCCAGATATACTGTATGTAGACTAAGAGCATTTGAAGAGAAAGATGTGCTGACAGTCCAGGAGGTGAACAAATGAGAAAATTGGTCTTGAAAATACATGACTCTGTTGACGACAGGATATTTTCATATGATTTATGTATATATATATACAATCTACCTTAACTCTGTCCCTAAGACTCCCTATTGGGGGTAACTCCAATGTTTCGAACAACATTTCGTAAACAAAAATATTAAGATGAAAACTATCTTCAGGAAAATATTAAACAAACTTCCAACAGCTGGTTTTTGGTAGGTAAATAGTGAACTTTGATCCTCTTCAGAAAGCAAAAACATTCGAAAAATTTATACAGAAACTATAAGAGCACCAAAAAGTTATAGGTATATGTATTACCATTCATTTTAAATTATGGGTGAATTGTAAGAAAAAGCCGTAAATGTAGAGAACACTTGCAAGCTGCTGAAGTGAGTGAAGTTAAAAAGTTATTTGTGTCTGTGGTCAGAGTTATTTCCATATCTTTCTCCCAATTTAAAAACAATGACGGATAGAAGAAATACAGTACGTGGTACAGAAATAAATAGAACTTGTACAAAACAAAAAAAAAAACACAAAACACCAGAACTGTTTCAACCAAGCAGTGTTGTCTAGTTGATGCCAGAACTAAAACATTATCTTTAAACATTAATAACTTGCCGTATATTACTATTTCTTAGAGAATAAAGCTCTTTATTTCTAAAAATCGTTTGTTATTGAATATATTTACTCTCATAAATGTTGGAATTTTTTAAATTCCCTGTTTTGTAGGTGACTCAGTGCAAGATAAGAGCTTGATAAAATCACTGAAGAACCCACTACATTTATAAACAATAATGCAGTACTCAATCGTTTTGTAATCAGGCTGCGTTATTTCGCTAAATTTGAGAGTTCTTGTTTTCCTATAGTAGAAAGGATTTTTATCTAACAGACATGCTGGCCGGACCAACAGTTACCGTACTACAGATCTGCGGCCGGGAATCATGAGGTTAGGGTTCTAGCGAGATTGCACAGCCTTAGCAAGACAGAGTTAACGATGAGGGTAGAAATAAGAAGCAATGAAAATATTTTGTGCTCAGAATATAAGCAAGCCTTCGTTTATTCAAAGCTGGCGGCGAAAAAAATTAAACAGAATTTGCAGCCTCAAACAACGGCACTTGTCAGCACAACACAATAAAAAGTAAGAAGTTTGCGATAGCCAGCCATCAACAAAGCCAATCAGAACAACAGAAAAGTTGCCGCGTTGCTGATCAAACAATAGAAAGTTCCTGAAAAGCTTAGCAGCGATAGTTAAAAAAAATAAAATAACGAGGTCTAATTTTTCCGGCAAACTAATGTTCAACTCAGAGGAAATATGCGGTAAAACAAAAGGAAACTTTAGTGGAATTAGATATCGTTATAATGGAACGACCAAGCGAGGATATTATGAAATATTTAGAAAGTATCGATGATTGTAGAGCATCTTTGCTTGTCGTTGCACCCTACGGGACCCAGATAATGTGTTGGTGTGCTGTTGGAGTTGTAGTTGTAGCACTTGTAGGGCATAAAATGCTGCATGTAATATGCTTTGTGTGAGGTTAAATGGTTGGATAAATACAGTACAGGACACTACGAATAAGAACTTTTAAAAAATAGATCAATAGAACTCTGAACTTTCTTTTTATTTGGTTGGCAGGCAATTTTTGCATTTATATTCACTTTTGGGCTCAGAAAGCGGAAGTTCGCGCCTGTTTGCCAAATACGTTAGTCCTTGCAGTGATTAGCTTGCTGAGTCAGCGCTCGGCGTTCAGACGCTATTTTGGGAGTGCTGATCTTAACCCAAAAAAGAGATGGTCGGAGAGGGGAAGAGGAGGGTAGCAGTTGTCGTTTAAGAGACTTCTTTTTGACTCAATAGCTCTGATAATATGTGATCGATTGCAGCCGTGCACTCCTGTAGGATTTGCAATCAAGTTAACTTTGCCTCCACCTCTACCCAGAGCATAGTACGAGTATAATACAAACACTTTACGGATAACAGATTTTAACGTTAGATTTCAATTTTTCGTATACTTTATGGTAAATTACTCATTCTATGCGTCTTATACGATCAATTAAGGCAAATTTTGCCATGATTATCAGCACTCATTCATTTCAAGGGCTTTTGACACTGATATCAAGTCTCGATCGCTTGCCAAAGGGTATCGGAGATATGTTAGAACGCGCTCCATCGATATCCGTGTTGATATTTTCAAACTCTAGAATCTCTGCAGAGGGCGGCTTTCAGAGCTTTATCTACGAAAACAAATTCTTTGTTGACGAAAATACTCGCGGTAAAATTCCGCCAGCGTTGCTGCTGCTGAGGTTTTTAAGAGGAAACACAAAAAATCCAGTTTCTTTGTCGGTTTGGGTCAGCTGAGACCGATGGATCTGTCGTGGGATTCTTTCCGTTCCAATAGAGCTTTACCAACAACACTTTTTGTTCAGAGTCTTCAATAGCTACTGAAATAACCTTATGATAAGATTATGACCAAAAGATTAACCTGTTAGTTTTACCCTATTTTAGGTATGATTACCCACTTACATTAATTGAAACAGAGAGAATACCACTCTCTTTCTCTCTCTCTCTCTCTCTATATATATATATATATATATATATATATATATATATATATATATATATATATATATATATATATACGGTTTATATATATATATATGAAAATATATATTAACACAATGGTATAATTTCCTTAGACGTGCTCATACAACACGTCACTAACCTATATATGATTAGAAGAAAGTAACTGCAAACAACATGAAGCACATTGGCGTATCGCTATAGTTGCTGGAATCGAGGTCTTGTAGATGTGCTCACATCTTGGTAGCTGTGCAGCACATGCACTGCTTTCATACTGCAGGTCCCCTCCCCGCCAAGCATGTGACTTACCTTACGTTACTCCCCTTGCGGCGTCAGCGTTTCTTGCAGTCTTACTTCGTTGCCGGGCCCTGACCTAAACCAGAAATAACGACGGTTGCGGATGGGAGGTCGTAGTTGCCGCATGAGTCTTCTGTCTGTCTCTGATGCCATAACTCGGACAATGTGTGGTCAACTGCAGCCGTGCAGTCCTCTGGGTCACAGCGGTTAGTTATTTGCAGCAAGAATCAGTGCACTTAGATTTTCCAGGAAGTGCGCGGTCAAGTTGACTCACCCTAACTTTTATGTAAAAAAAATTGAAGGTGCGCATTGAAAGTAAAAAAAAAAGAGAATCTGCTGGCGGGCCTGCACGCAAAGAGACCGCTGGTGAGCTCTTCACAACAAAGGGCATCCACTGGTGGTCCTGTTCAAAGCAAAAGGAGTTCGCAGGTGGTCCTTGCTCTGGAATTGAGTCTGTGACGAGCAGAGAATCTTAGTGGAGTGAAAATCAAATTTCAAAATTCATTTCCCCTAATGTGTCAACTAGGCCCCTGTCGCTAAGTACTATAGATACTACTTCCAGTAAGTATAGTATTCAGAGTCAACTACTAGAACGCGTTAGATTACTTCATTTATGATAATTTACAATCGCTGTATAATACGCAAAGTAGAGCTGCAGTCAGTATGCATTATACTTACAGTATTACAATATGTTATGCATTCGAACCTCTAGAAGCTGCGAATTGTCGCTACAGGAACTTCTATACAATCTGCTGTACGCCATGACACGCGACACAAGCCTACCGGGCCTCACAGAAAGCCTTTGCAATCTATACGTCTATAACGATCAACTCTTTTGACGTTTTGCAATCAATCTTAATGATAAAATTGCTATACCTACATACAAAACGAATATAAACTATTCCTCATATTCATAATATCAACAAAATTACGAAGAGGCACAACATGATACGAATCTCAACAACACAAATAAAAAAAATAAAAATAAAAAACATAAAAAATGAAATGTATGTAGAAAAAGCAACTTCTAAGCTATAGAAACATTAGATACGAGTTCCAATGGTTCTACAATAATGATAGCAATCAAATTACGAGGAGACTACACGTCAGTCGAGGCTGGCGGCTACTATAGACCTGGCTGGAGTCGCTGGGCAGCTCCGTGCCAAGACGTCTGTACTTCTTCCATGCACTAGACAAGAGGGAGGCTACTGACTTTAGCGCTAAAATACTGGTTTCAAACTCAGAAATGCTATGTGAAATGGGGAGCGGCAATGTCATCAGCGTTCGGCAGCACTAATGGCATACGACAAGGGGGCTTACTCTCTCCAATTCTCTTTAACATCTTCATTGACAGCATCCACACCCATCTGA
>LQNS02278165.1:20414428-20439379 GCA_001587735.2 Parhyale hawaiensis
ATAACTTTATTGAGTACTCTACTTTACAATATACAAGACACACGGCGCATTCAAGGGTTCTACTATAGCAACGATGTTCGTTTATACAGGCAACTTCGGAATCCTAGTTTTAGTCTTGAAAGGTAAGCCTGTGAAGGCTTCATTAATCCACCACTGAAGTAGTTTGTACATAGGCAACAGTCAAACGGTAAGCTTAAAATACAGAGCCAAAAACCTAATTTCTTGCAAGTAGCAGCAGCAGCATTATTTTTACCTTTGAAGCTCTGTTACCTTAACCATTTAACAATAATATAGTTCATTGGACGGCCCACGTGACGAATACAGTAACTTTGTAGACAGTGCCCAATAAGTCCTGTTAACAGGAAAAAACGAAACGTCGGTTTCTCATAATAACAACATGTTTTAACGTCATTTATGAGTTACGCTACTCTTTTGTCGTGGATAGGAGCTGTTAGTTTATGTAGAACACACAATAACTGCGCAACTAGCCCTGAAATTATAATTATGCTTCTAAAATCGTTTTAAAAAGAGCTGTGCTCTTAACGGAAGGAACGCAGGTAGAGGAAGTGTTAGCCCTTTCATATCCCTACCGTTCACGATCATTACATCCCGCTGTAGCAAAGCAAAAGCGGTGCTGTACAGACGATAGTGCAACGACTAGTGTATCCGCGCCAAGCGAGCCATCTGTTCAGTGCCTGTCAGACTTTTAAGGATATTGTGTTAAGCTCCGGGCTGTGAGTTTCTGCGCCGACTTGCATTTTTCGTTGGAACAAAATTATCGGAAATGTCGCTAATTGGCGCCACTGGATACTAAGACCTGAGGGCAACCATTCGCATCCTGCTGGATACTACACTAGGGACTAACACTGGACACTAAAACAGTAGGTAACACTTTGGTTCCCGTGCGTTCGTACAGCGGCCACCGGCGGCCGCATCCAATGGCATCATCTAGGCCTGGCAGTTGCTTCCATGCATCATCCACGACAGTTACACCAACTGTGTCTGCACCTCCAACACTGCTGACTAGCGTCCCTGGGCGTCAGAAATGAAAGTAAAGAAATTACCAAGGTATTCCTTCATTGATCAGAGTTTCGTACTTCTCGTATTTCATAATTTCCAACTACTGTATAATGGAAAGAGGTGAGTGAGCGCGGTTTTAATAATTCTGCTGATGAGCACAAGCATTTCTTCTGTCTGACTTATAATTAAGTGATTCCAGATCTGCAGCTTATCAAGTATTACTCAAACTGCAGTAGTGGCCATAATGGTTCGGACACCTAAAAACTCCTCATAAAATCTTTAAATACTTCAATATTATTGAAGGCATTGAAGTGTAATTGTACACAAGGCGTGCAAAATGTCATAGTTTAATTGAGTTAAAATTTCAGCTGTTCAGGATGAGTAAAATGAAAGTTACAAGCGAATGAATTATACTAGTAAGAATTTAGTATGGACAAAAAATTTCGGACACTTCATTTTTTCCATTTCATTTTAGAAAAAACCAATATTGCCACCGAAAGAGTTATGTAGATTGGGTTAAACACACTTTCACAGTTATTATCGATGCTTCATCCGCCCTATCAACATGCCTCGGGGAATCCCTACACCTTCTTCTATTCCTGAGTTAATCGTAAAATTGCGTCATGATGATAAACTTTCAAGAAGGGCAATAGTTGACGAAGTTAATCGACCTAGAAGTGTGGTTAGTGATATACTGACTAAATATATGACCAGCATGGTTCAAGTACCGCTGGTGTTTGAAGTGGTAGACCACGCAAAACCTCGAGAAGAGAGGATAGTGTATTGCTTAGATTGTCAAAGAATAGGTTTGAAAACGCAGCAGAGATTTCCCGTGAAGATAGTGATACGCATGGAATCAAGCTGTCTAGGAAGACAGTTTCACGCCGCCTAAAAGAAGCAGACTTGCATCCGAGAACTTCAGCTATCAAGCCTTTAATTAGCGAGAGAAATAGAAACTCTCAGATGAATTATGCAACAAAAAACGTTCTTGGGACTCAAAAAGAGTAGTCTAAGGTTAATTTTAGCGATGAATCGAAGCTCAATTTATTTGGCTCCGATGGAAAACGATTTGTTCGTCGTTCAACTGGTGGGAGATTGTCCAACAATTGCGTCGAGTCAAGTGTAGAGTTTGGCGGCGGAAGCGTTGTGGTCTTCGGTATGATCTCATCACGCGGCACGGGTCCCTTAGTTCGTCTGCAAGGAGAAGTAAACGCTCAGGTATACAAGGAACTTTTACAAAAACATGTAGTGCCCATCTTCAAAGCCTCTTCAACTCATAAAACAATTTTTATGCAAGATAACGCTCCCTGTTGCAAGTTGATAAGCTCTTGCGGTAGACGATGTCAAGCTGTTATTTACAGTAAAGGGTACCACACAAAGTACTAAATGTTAAAAAGTTCCATTCATAACGTAGTTCGTATAGATATCTAGTCTCATTTCATGTGTTAAATGATTATTTTTGAAGGATGTCCAAACTTTTTAAACTCACGAATAGAAGAAGGGGTATGGACTCCCCGAGGCATGCTGATAGAGCGGATGTTGCATCGATAATGACTGCGCAAGTGTGTTTAACCCAATCTATATAACTCTTTCCATTGCAACGTTGGTTTTTTCTAAAATAAAATGAAAAAAATGTAGTGTCCGAACTTCTTTGTCTACACTAAATTCTTACTATTACAATTCATTTGCTTGTTACTTTTGTTTTATTTATCCCGTACAGCTGAAATTTTGACACAATTTAGCTATGACATGTTGCTCAACTTGTGTAAAATTACACTTGAATGCCTTCAATAATATTGAAGTATTTAAAGATTATCTGATGAGTTTTTCGGTGTCCGAACCTTCATGGCCGCTACTGTATAAACAGCATCTGCGTGTCCTTAGTAGGCAGAGATATTACGTCAATCGAAACATTTTATTTCAAGTGAAATTTTCCGCTTCAACAAATAGTGAAATTTAACTGGAGTGATACAGTTACTACAACGGAACCCTCCCGTTCTCTTTGCTCCTCTTCGCAAAGCTGCTAGTCCGAAAAAAAAATTGCCTTTTTCTTCGTTCACCATATACTAAAGAAAAATGCATCGTGGCCTAAGATCAAAAATGAAGTGTTGACGTGGGAAGGAAGTTGATATCAGGATCTATGAGAGTGCTAACTGGATACTTCAAAAGTGGTCAATCTATGACTCCAGATTTGCCAAAACAAGAAACGCCTTCAGTTTTATAGCTTTGTTAGTCTGCCAAGGTTTAGAAGCTCCATGGCTTTGTTTGCGCTCATCGGTTTTTTAAATCGCCAACACAGTGACATAATTATTTACTAATTTGCAGGGAGTCAAACATTACTTGATAATTAACTGCATTTGAGAATCGAAATTATTTAGTTTTTAATAGAAGGTAACATCAACTCAGGTAAACTAGATGTTGTGAGGGAAACTAAATATTGCAAGGAGCTCCTCCCCATTTTTCAATCTTCTAGAGTTTTGGTAAGAATATGTTTCCGTGTGCTCCGCAAACCATCTAGTCAACTTGAGCTCTATGAAATTAAGCAAATAAAGTTTTGATGCGTGCAAGTAGTTAAAACCAGGATCCATTGGAGTCATAACGGTTACTTCAGACGCTTTGAGCGCCTGGATTTCAAAATATGCAAATCAAGAAGTGCGTTCAGTTTCGAGGCATTCTTACTTTTCCCCCCATCTCCTGCAAGCTGAATTAAGTTTCGTATGCAGATTTTCATGAAAACATGGTGTTAACTTTACTGTATTGATTTACTTATGAATACCATTAAACACAACTGTACTTCACGAAGTTTATAATATAACACTGATATCAAACACTTTTGCTGTCCATGTACATTACACAGTGCAGTGCCTAAAGTACCATTCAAAAGTTTTAAAGCTCAGTTTGTTCGGTGTTTTATGAACTCGTTCGCTTGATTAGTTGGTTTCTCCGTTCCAATGTAAAGGATTAGCAAAGAAAAAATCATCTACGGAACGGCAAGGAGGAGGCATGGCAAAGCTTGCATGCTACAGCAGTTCTTTCCCTATTTCGTAGTCAGCATTTGGAATAGACTCATTCCGACGTTGTTGGTGGCCTCAGTCAGTTGAGCAAATTTTTAGCAGAACTGTATGTAACCCTCGCTGTAGGAGGTGTCGATTCTTGAGGAAGAGGTGCTCAGCGTTCGTGAATTGCCGGTTTCGAAGGGTCCGGTAAAGTTCGACTGAAGAAGAGTGAATCGCTCCATCTATATATTTAAGCTCCGCATATCAGCGGCTATCGATCATGCTTACGGGCATTCATGACCATCGCTTTGGCGTAGATTCTTTTCCCCCTTCTTTTTTATTTTTCCCTTCTTTTTTCTCTTTCGTCTTCTATTTTTTCTCCTCTCGTTTCTCCATTCCTCTACATCCTACTAACATAATGGCAATAGCTCATAGAGGGCCGGGGTCTAAGTCCCGGTGTCTCTTTGGGAACGGGTCTTTTGGTTCGTCTACTGCCGCCTATCTAATCTAATCTAATTTTTCTAAATACAAATATTGAAGACGTCTGCACAACCTGTAAGTGGTACATACTGCAGAAGCAAGGTTGCACTGCCTCCCCACTACGAATCTTTTAACTCTGAGCTCATAGTAGGCAAACTGAGTACACGACAAATGAATGTAAGGAAAAAATATTACTGCGAATAGAAATACGAAGAACATTGAAGGAGATAAGAGTTTTGATTGAGCTATCATTATTCTGCCTTCACCTAATTATTGGCTTCGCGATTATTATTATTATTATTATTAATAAAACTTCACGCACGGGCCACCACGCACAGGTAGCACGACCCAAATGAAGCACATCGCAACACAGGGAACCCCGAAATGCTGCTAAAGGAAACCCGACATAAAGCCATTAACAGCTGGCTTCAAAGCCTGCAAGCCAACACGACCGAAGGCCAATGCCGGCAAAGAATTCCAAACCCCAACAGACCAGGGCACGAAGCACCGACCGAACTGATTAGTTCGACATCTAACCTCGTCCAACGGGAAAGCGTGCGCACCGACCGCAGCACGTGTTTCTCTCCTAAACACCTTAAGTGTACCATATCAACAAGCTAACGTCAATTCGTAACTTCGTAATTGTGAGTGAAGCTTTGTGGAAGAACAATGCAACAATATTGTTATAGTGCACGTAGCTTTGATCTAACTTTTTCCCAAGGCAGTTATATTCAGTCTCACACATCACTCAGAGAATACAAGCGTTGCTGCAATTAAGGTAGGAAGTAAATGCAAGGAACACAAGCAGATGAAAACTCTTATAACCAATGCGGGCACAGAAACCCTGGAACTCTCGGTATTCGCAGTTTGGAAGGCAAAACAAGTCTTTTTCCCTAGTCAACGACCTCGAAAAATCACCTTCAGACCATAAAAACCTACTCTCAAAACAGCATTTCCCATTACGGAATGAAAGCGTTCAACAGAGAAATCTAGCTCAAGCACGAGAAAAACCACTGGCGTACGACCAACCGGCACTCAGCTGGATAAAAGGTTTTCTTCTGACACCATTTGCAACTTTGCCCTATGTTATCCATGCACATACGGGAAGCCCTCCGCCGGAATATAAATTACACTTTAAAGCAAAGCTCTTGAATTGATGAAACTGAGAGATCTTCTAACACAGTTCGAATAGAACGAAAAAAAAAATATTAAAATTTTGAAAAACGCCATTTTTGTGCTGAAGAAAAAAGTTATATGCAAGCACTACTCTCGGACACGGTAAGAGAAGCAATATATAAACATCAATTTGGCTGTGGTTTATCACAGCCAAAAGATGTTTAACACTAGTTTGACTGCGCTCAATAGAACGCTCTACAGTATCTACTACCTAGTCCCAGTCGGAAATAATAGTTGTGATTATAGTAGAACAATTATGATAATGGTCGAGATTTTGGTTGTTTATTATCTAAATATCCTCCATATTCAACCATTGATGGGGTGCATTATAGTATTGATATGTCACAACCTTCGACCATAATGCCAACTATAATTCCCAAACATACATATCCAATTACAACCATTAAAGCTTTAGCTGCGCAACCATGATCTACCATAGCGAACAGTAAGAAACACCATTCACGACCAAAATAGACTGTGTTCAGCGAATGATCAACTAGGTATATTTTACCAAGATAAACTTTTTCAACTGTTGACATATTATGCACTGGATGCCAGATTTGTATACTAATAATTTGTTGCCTATAAAAAAATAGTGGAATTCATACGTGAATGTTAGGCCTACAGCTCAGAGTGGTGAAAGGCTCTAAACTTCAGTATGACGCTAGAGCAGGAGATTGAACCAGTCAGTGCAGTTGACGCACGTTGCTATGTAACTTCTTTAACCCTAAGACGGTATAGTGCTATACTGCACAGTTTAGAGGAAGTCACAACTCGATTCATGAATATTGGCCGTACCCGTTATAAGGGTATGTAAGGCTAAATATACCATGAAACTTAACATCCTTTTACATAAAGCTAATGGAAATAATTTTGTTATAAAACGTTACAGACATAAACTAAATAAACATAAAAATAGACGGCAATACTTGATCAAAGGTTGCAATACTATTTAACAAGGGATACAACAAACAAATGAGGACGATGGGTAACTACGCTAAGGTGATTAAGCGTCAATAAATATCGAAAAACAATAGATAAAAATAACGTCAAGGCGGTTAGCGTCCATACTTAGCTACCTTGAAGAAAAAAACTTAAAATGTGCACAATTTTTGCACTATAATATGATTTTTTTAGATGTTTTGTATTCAAACTTAAAGTCATTCAATATTATTTTGGTCGATTATGTTAGGAATTCTAGCCATAATATTATCATCAATGGCAATCCATACATATTCTGCTCCAAATAATGGGAGGAATGCCAATCATGATCGTACGTACGGAAATCCGTTGATAACCTACCATTGTTATGCTCTAGCATATGCTCTACCATATATAGTCTTCAAACATCCATGTACAACCATCGACCTTCATTTTCTGACCAACCTTAAACAACCAATATTGCTACCACCAATACCGAACTAAATATACTAAAATCAACGTTATGTTTTGGTCGAAATATCTACCATATTGTTTTATCATCCATAGTCGACCTTAATCTCTCATACACCACTATATTCTACAATAATCACAACCATTATTTCCGACTGGGGTTTGATAAAACGAGCGACCTGTTGACACGAATTTGGCTCTGGTATACAAGCATAGATTTGCCAAATTTAATTTGGCCCTGAAAATAAGAGGGATCTGTAAATTCCTAACTGGATGAGATAAAGAAAAGTGGTCAGCAATCCCCGATGTGGACCTGATAAAGACGGCGATCTGTCAAATCCAATTTGGCCCTGATAAAATAAACGATTTGGGAAATCTAGTTTGGCCCTCATGAGGAAACGCTGCGCAAAATCCAATTTGACCCGGATATAGAAAACGATTGGGGAAAAAATTCAATTCAGACCCGATAGAAAAAGAAAGATCTACACAGAGGACAGCATTCTTCAAAATATCCTATTTGGCCGCTGTTAAACGAGCAGCCGATAGGTACCACCTTAACTACAAAGAACGTGAATCCGCAATCTATATAGAAGCATCATTTGACTTAAACTCACATTTAGGTAAATAACTTCTTTTCAAAAGCTCGGAAACGTCATATGACGACACACAATCAGCCAATGCGAGCATACTAAGACGCTTAATAGAGATCATACAGTAGTAATCGGTCTACGAATAAGGTCCAGGTGAAGTTTCATGGCCCAGACGAGGCGCATAACATCCCAAGAAATTTTTAGTGGAGTCGTTGCTGATGACCAACCAACTTGTTTTTAAAGCAGAACTGTAGAGAATAAGTATCTGGTTTGTTCCAAATTTGAAAAGGCACATTTTTTTTAGGAAATTACGAGAGATTCTCTAAAATACGATCTGGTGCTGCCTATCCGCTCAGAATACTCAAGCTGCGATTCCCTATTTTTCTAGACCTAAGGCAAATTTAAAATTGCGCTTCTGTATTCGCTCTTGGTAATAATGAACTGTTTATAGTATTCTTGATATTATTAACATTATGATTATCCTGTTTGCGTTCACAGGATAAGAGAAAATAGAGAGAGAGAGAGAGAGAGAGGACAGACGTGCGCAGCGCCAAGCAGGCGACCTATCGCACACCCCCGCACTTCCCAGTCCACCGGCGGGCGAGCATAAAGAGAAGGTTATTTCAGTCGCAATTGTTTACTGTGTTTACACTTGACCACGCGTATGGATACTGCCACTGAGATCAGGCGCCGCGCGTGGCTCTCAGCGGTGAGAGAGATGAAGGTGAGGGGACGGACAGTACAGCAGCTTTCAACCCTCTTTGAACCTCCAGGCCTGTCATCGTACCTATCTCGGACTGGCATTTCTCTTTTGCACAACCTGCCTACAAAGCTGCAAGTAAAGTATAATGGAAAACTATAACTGAAAAATCTTCTGAATTTCTGCGGCTTCAATTCCCTTTCTCTGAAAACTCGAAATATTTCTTCTGAAAAGGATCAAAGTGAAGTTGTTAAGTTGAGAACTAGATATGCTGTAGGTAGTTCACGATGACTCCGGAATTGCAAAATTAATAAGATTAACTCTTTCAGCTTTATTTAATAAATCAAAGAATCCAGCTAAATATAATACTGACTAAATACGAACAACTTACGTTCAAAATCATAGGGTTAAAACTGATGCATGTGCCCAAAACAAAATGCTCAAGACTGATGTATTTTCACTGCACTTTAAATATACTAGCATAGCAGAAAACATCCACCTCAGAAAATAGCATAGTTTTGCTAGCAGGTTGAAATAACAGTAATAATAATGCTAACACTGCCGTGAAGTGAGAATGACTTCCAGCGACGCACAAGTAACGGGATCTTGTAAGAAATCTTTTCCCTGTAGAATGTTCACAAGCAGTCTCACGCACGTTATTTCCCGAGGAGCTGTCGTTACTCGGGCACTGCCATCCGTGCACTGCACTATAGTGCTGCTGCAGCCGTACCTGTGGATGCACTTTTTTATATCCCGCTGACAAGCTGGTGCAGTCCAAACATGACAAAGCGAGCAAACATTGGTAACAAATAAAGATCAATGATGCAGAACAATGGAAAGATATTTTGTTAAAGTAAATATATAGCCTCCAAAGAACTTGCGTAGCAAATTGGATGAATGTGACAATACACCGTTGCACATGCAGAATTACTTGAAAAATGATCAATTCAATAATGCATGTAACGATACCAGATGTTTTGTCACAGAAAAAAATAATTTTGCCTATCAATAACTGTGTTTTAACAATGCGAACTACAGCTTTTGCAATAAAACAGAGAAAACTTGACGTTCGGTAAGGATTTAGCTGCAACTACAGTCATCAGGGACACGATGCCAATGCGAAATGGAATAACACAAAAAGTAGGATATTCGTTGCATGGGAGAAAATTTAGCCAGCAGGGAAATGCGTAAAATTTAGTCACTTGTCTAATCTAAGCTAATCAAGCAATAGCTTAGCAGATCAAAAAGTTAATAAACGAAATGTAAACATAATATGGCAATACTTCCAGAGCTCTGAAAATATTTTTATATCACCTGGGTGTTTGTATTCTCAAGTAACTATACTTCAACAACTTAGACCACCATGGGGAGTAAATAATTTTGGTACATGGTACAACAATATCTATTGTAAATATGGTAGCGTTCAACGCTAATGTTCAACATGTCCCAGGCATTTAGCATTCACGGTAAACAAAACTTATTCAAACACGTCTCCCCACTTGAAAATTATATAAAGTTTAGTGAACGAGGAAACAGTCTACATAGATAATTCAAATGCCGGTTTTTGACGATCTCATCGTGAAACCTGAATTAAAAATAATATAAAACAATACACTTTGTGCAAAATTGAAAGTACTTATTTTACAGCGCATGCTATACTTCCATAGGAAGAAACATTGAACTTCTTCAGATGTCTCAACACTTTGGCAGTCAGTTTGTTCAAATTCAAAAGTTCTGCAATTGGCAAGATACTGTGACATTTCTCCCTCTCTGCGGAAAAGAGCAATGAACGCTACTTGTTACCAGGGAAGGAAAAAAAATATTGTGCACATAATATAAGTATTCTAGAAGATTCAAAAACCAAATACAACGTGTTATTTACAGTTTTATGAGTTACCTATCCTTTCATTCAATTCAAGTAAGAAAAATAAAATCTATCACTGGTAATTATTCTGGGACTTGTTAAATCTTCCATGTCATTTCAAGTATAAGAAATGAATATCCTGCGTAGCATTCTATTGTTGGCCGCCTATTTCAATCATTGTAAGATAGAGAAACGAAATATTTAGCTTGCATTTCTGCAAGTTGTCTGCTCTTCCTGTCAATTCATGTAACAAAAAGAGAGTATTATTCAGGCTGGTGATTCGAGAAATTATTTATGCTTCCTGTCGATTTCATTAAAAATATTGCAATCTATGAAATTAATCACCCGCGCAGCGATAAAATATTTTGCGATGCACTAAAACCAGACGAAAATATAATCTTATCAGCTGCAGCTTCTAATAGAAATATAAAACTTGTTGAACTGTAATAAAAGTTTGAACAGAACGAGTGAGAGCGATGCTTTGAAAAAAGAGCTGGTTTTTCCGTTGCTTTTTTATGCGTTTAGGGATGTGAATAGCATTTTGAAGCACGGATGAGAATATTCATTATATCATGGTACTGAAAAGATAAAACGAGTACCATAACCAGCTTGGCCTCCGAACAATATCTGCTTTCATATACGGAATTTTTAACACAGTGTAATGAGACATATGTGAACTATAAAATACAGTAAATCAAGAGAGACAGAAAAACAAAAACAAAGTGAATCTAATAATCTGTAGTCGATAATCTACAGAAATAATACTCGTGAATTGCAGATTATCAAAATGAAAGTTAATTGAGAGCGTTATGTTTTTTTTAATTATTTTTTTCATTTAGGTAATTTTCTAGACACGTTTTTTCCGTCGTTTCCGTGAGACGAAAAAACTTTCAACAAACAAATCTGCAACACAAGTTATAACTTATTGCACAGAAAATATGTCAATAGCTCAGTTTGAAATTCAAGTAAAAAATACGCTTTATTACTAGAGTCTATGAAATACTTTTACAGCTTATCCGTATTTTCTTTAGAATGAAATAACTTCTGGATAATGTTTTTGATGGCCACTTTTAACTTCAAAGTTCAAAAACTTTCCCTGAGGTTTTGTTTTACCGCATTTTCCGTCTTTTAGAAGCAAAAAGAGTACACTGCATAGTGCTACCGTCGAAAAAAAACGTTAACCATACATTCCGTGCGACCATAGGAGGCTGTTGATACGGCAGCAATAGTGTCTTTTATAACTCCCAGTGTGAAAAAAGATCGATGTATATAACTTCAACAGTAGAGGGTTGTTCAACCAGATGTACAATGCACATATTTTTTATGCCGGTATAGTTCCACCTACTGTCGGTTTCCTGGGACCCACCCACTTTCGGTTTCCTTGGACCCACCCACTTTCGGTTTGGCCCCTCCCTTAACCTCGTTACACCGAAGTGCGATGTCCCTCCCACATCGGAAAGGGCCGCGCACGACGCCGGGGTAAAATGTACGCTCATCTGGCCGAACATCTCTCGACCTTCAGCATAACGCATGCGCTACATAATGGCGCAATTCAAGTGCTAGCGTCTCAGCATGTTCTCGTGATTTATCGTGATTCATTTACTGCAAATTTCTACTAACGCAAGATATTTCATAGTTCGTCTTTTACAAATATTCGATAACGCAAGATATCTCGAGGTTCCTTTTCCTAAAAAATATATATACGTGTATACTAACTCGAGGTAACTCGTAGTATGCCTTTGAAAAAATGAATTATGCAAGCTAATTCGTAGTACGTTTTCCTAAAAACTGACACGAACTCAAGATATCTCTAGCTCGTCATCGTATTATTTACTAGCCAAATGAATTGCTAAGAGCGTTTCTCTAAATTGTACCAACCCAAGATATCTCGTGGTTCGTATCTTGAAAAATGTACTATATCACGATATCTCTTGGTAAATGTTGTTTTTACGTTTTACTGTAACAAAAGGTTAGTCTATCGTGTTTCATTTTTGAACTGTACTTTGAGCCGTCCACGGTATATCGGGTGTCTTTCTACGCCTGACAGTAGAGACTGTTGCCATCCATTGTTTGATACCTAAAGTTGTATGCATCATCTCATACAAACATATCATATAATATATGGTATCAAAACATGTATCTTTAATATGAAATTAAACCAGTTTGGCATATAATAGTCCGAAAACGTAGTAAAGATATTTGACTAGCAAAATCGATTTTGCATATCGTTTGCTAAGCTCGTTCTAATCAAATCACTTGAGTGGGACATAAATGAAAGTCAAACGGATATTTTCAATAAGTCCTGTTGGTCAAGAGCCCAGCAGATATTGACTTATATGTTTGCTGGGACACCGCCATGCCAGTGTTTTAACTATAATATTACATTTACAAATAATTTTTCTTACCCAAAACTATTCAGAGATATATATTACCTATTAAATAGAATCAATAGGTACTTAATCGAAAAGAACTTGCTTTTTAATTCATGAATCAGCTACGCGAATGTTGACTCGATTGCAATATAGGGTTACCGGGTAAAGATAATGCCCGTGCGAGGCAGAAGACACAGAGTACCGACGCGCATGCTGCAGCGTTGTCTCGCTCCGCGACCGTTTAAGTTTTCACGGTGGTAATGAAGAGGCTCGCTGCTTATCCTTTCAAGTGCGCCATCTAATTCCCAGGGCCGAGGGACTCTCACGGAGGACGGCCCAGCCTCTTCTCTTACACGCCTGAGGCAGCCGATTCACATTCCTTCAGTCTTGCGAGACAACTGAGAAGATCTCTGCATGATCAGCCGACAAGCTGTCCGCTGAGTAAGTCTGTTCGTGATCACACGAGAAAGTGTCCAACTGAATTGTTGTTTGGTTGATCAGCCGATAATCTGCCCGGGAGTTGAGTCGATCTGTGCATCATCAGCTGACAGCTGAGTAGATCTGTGTAAGATCAGCCGATAAACTGTCGATAACTGAATAACACTTTAATCATCATAGAGTTAAGTTTGCAGGCAAGGCTAACTATAGGATAGTTATTGAGCAAATCTATTGTGAGTTATTGGGCATATTGCTTGGCAAATGAGATAGATCTGAATGGTCAGCACGCTATATAGCCGTATAACAGCTGAGCAGATATAGAATTGATCAGCAGTGAAACACTCTCGTAAAGCTCAACAACGCTTAGTAATTAGGCAAATTGCTGGGCAATTTCTTCAATGTGGTGTTTTTTTGCCTACAGAAATACTGTCCTGCAAGTGAGTCCAAGTGGCTGCTGATGCCGGTAGACAGAGAACGAGTGGGTGAAAGCGATGCTTCAGAGGTTAGAGGACCCATTTGGCAAATGAGTCAACTTTAAACTAGCCATTTCGCTTTCACAGTAGACCATTTCCTTAATACAAATAGAAAACAAGCAAGCTACCGCTTGCGTATGATTGCTGCAATATAATGCCCGCAGTCACATGATAATTAAAAAGGGTTTTCAAGTCACGCCTGAACCAGCCTTGGCGTCAACACTGGATAGCCGTTACACGCTAATTATAGCGCCTCTCACGCGGAAACCCCGAGAATATTTTGCATAACGCGCACCGTCCAACTCTGCAGCCTCGCGCAAAGCTGGCTTCTTTGTCAGCAAAGACATAGAATAAACTTCAACAACCTCTATAACTGCTAGCTGAACTGACGAAAAAATAAAATTAGAATTTAAAAAAGACTTCGTATTTGTATATGAACTCATTGCTAGCTCGCTAATGTAGCACCTGCTACACGACCAGAGTATAATAGCAGGTTGTTGACGCTTTCGTTTGGTGTGAAGGCACATGTAGCAATCCGTAGTATTTGTAGATACTGTTCCTTAGAAGCGGCCCATTGATCTATTTTAGTTTAAAAATGTTGACGGTACTTCCATTAAAAAGTCAAAACTGTTAACAGTGCCGTCACTTTTATGCTATCGTCTACTCCAGTTAGAATATATGTTATTGCATGAATAGTTTTCTCGAGTCTTACATTAAACGTCTTATAAAAAATTCAGAACGTCATTAAAGGGTCTGCTGTAAATTCATGGCGGGTAAATTCATCAACGGTAAATTCATCACTTCATAATTTCACAGTATGCATTGCAAATTTAGCGAATGGTAAATTCATCGAATAGTATATTCATCGACTGGGAAATTCATCGTCATTTCTTTATTCACGCAAGGCTTCATCAACATATGTATTAACTAGCTATGTAGACCATGTATTTAATACATGACTAAATAGCTGTAAAATGGGCTGTCAAGATAGGGCAGTTTAAGCAGCTAAGTGTGAATGAAGATGCGCTAGCTCCATCTCACATCCATCTTTTTCTTTTATAGCTTTGAGAAAAAGGAGACCGTGTCTACGGACTGCTGAGAATTTTTGTATAATTCCGTTGCCCACTGTCTTGGCGCAGCGCTGCCTCTGCCATCTATTACAAACAAAGGTGAATCCATTGCGTTGTGGGTTAATGCGTAGTACCTACTGCGCTCTCGGGCCGCTCCTGCTTTAAGAATCGCTCTCTACACTCTCATTCTAAGACAGAATTAACCGCGAGTGTGCCAGCTGTAGACATTTCCTCTGCACGCCAACGCGTACCGACCACTGAACAAATCTGACAACAGCGTTGCGATTACTTCTACGCGTGAATCTTCATTGGATTATACCTAACTAACTACAACAGAATGCAGCAACACTACTCTTAAAAGTCGTTCAATCATTGAGCGCACAACTTAATATTACTCGAAGCTACAAAACTGTTTCCTGTTTTTATAGGCAACAGATCGATATTACTCGTAAAAATCGAGAGGCAGACGAGTTAACATAAATCAAACTCAAAGTCTGAGCCTTTTCTAAAAAGTTTGATGTTGGCTTAGTTGCGCAAACTTGAATCAGTCTTACATCTTATAGAGATTCTGAAGAACCACACACACACACACGCACAGTTCGAAGCATTTGCCGGGAATAGATTTTAAAAATTCATGGGAGCATTTTCAAGGGCAGTAACGCGATATATTTCTGAGAAAAGTTACGTACTTTCGAGGACATTTATCGCACGATACCTAGGCCTATTTCATCGTTGAAATCTCGACCTGAGCTCAGAATGTTACTCAGGATTGAAAACATGAAGGTTTTCATCAGGGTATATTATAGGAAGACGGAGAGGGTACGTACCTTACAGAGTTAAGTTTCACATTCAAAAATTCAATAAAGATACAACTCTACTGATGTGACAATCCCCGGTTCCATTTCTGTAAAACCATAGTTATGATAGCTATTCACTCAACAATGTTGAAACATGACTGTTTTTGAAACATTAATAATATTTTTGCCCAGAAATTACCTTCAATGGTCATGTTGACAACATAGAATATTCTTCTAAAACTATTCGTGGCTGGAGAGACGATGAATCAATCTCGAGTTCGTTGAGACAAATGACAACTAATAAATATCTAGAGTCAGCCTGAACACACGCAACCCGTTGCTCGGGCATACATCAAAAGCAAGCAGCACTTGCCAACATCACAACCTCCCAACATCATAGTCTGAGCCGCACTGAGAACGTTCACACAGAATCTATCTGCAGATGCACAAGCTGAAGGCAGGCATACACGTTGCTCGTAATACTGCCGCGCTTCCACTTTCACCACAGCCAAATTTCTTGCATCTCTGGCCCTCCAATACATAATATCAAATAGAAGCAAAGACAAAACGCGCCACCATAATAAAAAGCAAACTTACCAGTCTTTCAATAGAAGTCTTGTGTGCCGCAAGGTTTTATTTGCCGCATCTGAGATTTCAGGTCATTCATTCTACGTTCATGAAAAACTGACGAGGCATATTGCCGACGTGGCAAATGGAACTGGCCTAAAATTTTGGTTTTGTGGGTATGATCTTCGAAACTATTTCACCTTAGCTTGGCACGACTAATTACGATACATATATTACTTCCTTGGTCCCTATTGGACTGAAGCTGGCGGCCAGATATTGCATTTTATCGCAGTGCGTTTGTTACACACCGGGACCGCAGCCGCCGAAGCGTCTTCTCCGCGTGGCGGTACAAAATGACTCAATTAGGCAGCGGGCGCCCTTGGCAGATAGGTGAGGCTGGCAAGCTCTGTTTACCTGTCGTAAGAGCTGGGTGGCTCTAGCCTCAACCGACAAGCTTGATGAGTGCGGTCGGCTAGGTTATGGTCGTTGTGATAATCTAGTCCAAATAGCTTCGATTTGTCCTGAACTTCACCCCTAAAAGTTAGATTCACCGATTAGGCTGAAAACGTCAGCTCTAATTTAAGCAGTCAAGCATGATGAGTTCTTGGCGAGCGGGCAGTGAGGCATATTTACATATTTAGGCTGCCTCATCTTATGATGCAATTGCAAGACGTCTCTGACATCTGAAGCCCTGTGTTCTACAAGTGGGTATATCACTTTAAAAGGGCACGTTCACTATAGTACGACCGTATTTTACTCAGTAGTGTGGCATTTTTCGATATATGTTTGATTATTTTACTGTGATTTTATGTGAGTATAATTGTAAAAAGAACAAATAAAGGCGTAAAGGTGCATTTCGATTAGCTTTAGCTTATCCGAAACGGACCTTCTTAGCGTTGGAATCGCGACTGACGCTTGAGATTTCTGTCGGCTCAAGCGCAACAGGCTAGCGATTGACGCCTAAAACAATCTTAAGTGGCTAGGTCAATTTTTTAAGGCTTAGAATTGCAGTTACGTACAATTCAAAGTTAACTAGCTTTGCTTATCTCGATTGAACAAACCTAATTAATATTACGTAAAGAGCATAAACCAAAGATAAAATTGAAGTTGCTGGAAACTATGCAAAATTTTTGTTCCGAACTCGTTAGAAAAAATTTACAGTCATTTATATATATATATATATTACCTTTTTTTCCAGTTAGTCCCACTACTTTACGTTTTTATGTCGTTTCTAACTTTACTACTCATCAAGTACAACTTATAAAAATTGCAAGTTACTTTGCAAAGGAGAAATAGATTTTATGGAGGGCGATCAAATTCTCTCTTAGTCAACTATGAGCGACACAGGCTTACACCAGTGTGTGCCACATCAGTAAATATTTTTCTTTTTCATGTTTATTTTACATTTACATTTGCCGCGTCCTTTAACTAACTCTATTTTCATTTTAAAAATAGGAAGTAATGCGCTCTAACATAACAGTTCTTCCAACTAAGCTTGAAAACGTTAAACTTGAAGGAAGAGCTGATATATATCTTAGATATAAAATAATATTTACTAAGGCATGAAACATAAAATGCTTCGTATCTTTCCTATTCTTGAAGGAAAGGGGGAGGGTGTATTATTATTATTATATTATGTAAAATATGAAAAAAACTAGCATCACAAAATCAAGGGCATATTTCATGTCAAATACACGTATGGGAACAAAAGGAAAATAATTACAAAGTCTGTCAGTACTAGCGGAAAAAGAATGAAATAAGGCCAGTACGAGGAGAATTTTTTTCAGGTCTGACGGCACACGACTAAGGTAACTTAGAGTTATGGATGCGTAGGAAACCACAACTTCTCCTTTAATAGAAAACGATAGGGGAACCTATCAAACTGAACTCATTGGCCCAGCCTGTGGTCATGCGAATAAACTGACAGAGCAGCTGGTTCCCATTAGGGGTGCATATGAACCCCTGTTTGTTGATGCACCGACCCCAACATGTTAGAAGCTTCTACGTTAATATCTATAGGTTTTATTGCATTGTCAAATTTGTAGTTTGATGTCTTAGTAATGATTATAAGGAAGAAAACCTCAGTATTACTATTAAAGACAAGAACTTTCAACAAAAATTACTTATGACGTAGTTACTCCTTGAGGCCCCCTTTTTTTATCACAAATAGCTTTAAATCTTTAATAATGCTGACTAGAATAAAGATTATACCGTACTGCAATTCTATAGATTCAGGGCAACTAGATGCTAAAATTTATGCAAGAACATCCACATGAGAAACTACTTTATTAATATAACATGACATTATGCAGTTGACGTAATAAAGATCTACAAAAATGTATTGCAATCAAGCAGTGCTGCACAATCTACTAAGTTAAGGCCGTTTGTCCGTCCATATATCTCAAGTCATTTTCATTCGGAGTTATAGACAGCTGAAATTAGAGAATCACAGATGTACACCTACGCCGTCTCTAAAATCAATGACCGTTAGATAGCCAAATAGGGATAAAGTACCAGGACCTCAGTGAACTACTTGTTACCTTGAGTTTTCATTAATTATAGTTGCTGTGAGCAGATCGTTAGCAGTATATAGTCACAGTCAGTGATAGCTTCTCCATTACAGCCGCCAGCAAGCAAATTCACCTCATCTTCCAGGGAGCACATAGCTCGTCTATCGAGTGTCCTATACCTATAAAATTTTCGGCCGTCTTAGATGCTAAAGCGTAATACAGCTTATGGAGCTGCTAAAAAATCTGTCAGGGTGCAGCACCACGCTATACTGAAAGCGCAAGAAAGTAATCGTTGTCAAGGTCATGGGATGTTAGGCAAGTCAGTGCTAATGTTGAATGCAAGAACCACCATGAAGAGGGAAATTCCAGGTCCTGGTCTATATGCGGTTGCGCTGTTGCACAAACTAGTGTTTAATAACGAGACCAACTCGGCACCGCAATTCGGTTATGTGAAATCCATAGTGCACCTATAAATGGTACATATCTTACCTATTGCAGTGAATTATGTAACTTCGTGCTATTTTCTGCAGCCATGACTAGGCTAGAACGTACTTAGATGAAGAATTTATTGATGAACTATATTCTAACACGGGCACAATTTTAATATCACACTAGAGCACTTTAAGAGTGCATACTTCGGCCAAGCCAGGCAATGTTAACGAAAATTTTAGATTGGTCCTGAAGAGATAAGCCGGTCTGGCTTATCTCTTCATTTTCACCAAAGTTGGCATTTATGGCTCTTGACAGTAATAACAGCTTCTGTAATTTTCTTGAACATCCTTTCGTAACTTTTTGAGCTATGATCTGACTAACAATTTGACAAACCTTAGACACACAAACCGACAAACTGATCATCACCGAGATTTATTCACCTGTGTCTATTAACATTTCTTCTAATTCCTACAAATGCAAGAAAGTCCGTTCTAGTGATGGGGTGGATGTCATTTTTTTGACATCCGCGGATGTGGATCTTTAAGCCGATTTTACACTTCTGACATTCGCGGATGCAATTGCGGAAGTTACCATGTCGACATCCGAAGATGCAGATGCGGAGTTCAAAAGTGGTGCGGATGTTCCGCAGATGCGAATATTCGCCCCACCACAAAAATACACAGTTACACACCCTCTCACGACGCCAGTTTGTACAATACGTGGGAAGAAAACTTAGATGGTGCTTTGTTGACAGGGACAGCGTTTGCACACATTTCAACCCAAAAGAAAATTCATAGTTTTCAGCACCGTGGATCAGTTTAGTGTACAGTGATAAACCTGCGCATCCGCCCCTCCTTTGCTGCAGATGCAGATATTTTAGCGGGTTTTACCGTTCTGACAACCGCTGATGCAGATGAGACTGCGGTTGTTACAATTTCAGCATCCGCGGATGCGGATGTCAAAAAAGGCGCGGATGCAGATGCGGATATTCACTTCATCAGTCATCACTAGTCTGTTCATAATTTTTTGAGCGATGTTACAGATGATCTTTAGTTCAACACAAAAGCATGAGCCGATCATCACCAAAATTTGTTAATTTCTATCGTTTAACATTTCCAAAAACTCCTACAAATTTCAGACAGCTCCGTTCATAACTCTGTGGGTTGTTACTAACAAATATAAAAACGAACAAGGACAAACCAACAAATCAACACAAAAATTTGGCCATTTTCTCGTAGAAACAACCCCAACAATTTCTGAAAGTTTCAAAAAGATCAGTTCATAACTTTTTGGGTTATCTTAGTGACAGACAAAGAGAGAGATACACAGGCAAACTCGGTAAAAACATAACGGTTTTCACGGAGGTAATATGAAGCTGGGCATTTTGGCGTGATGGTTGGTGCAAATTCGTACTATACATAGCCTTCCGTGAGAATATTACACAAACGCTGTACCAAATAGAAAAGGAGTGAAACCTATTCCCAGTTATTCCCTATTTTCATTGCTCAATGCTTTAAGGCTTTGTTTTCATATGACGCTAGCTGCCTGCCTAACTCCAACAGGCACCTCCACAAATATCCCAGCGTGCACGACTAAAGTCTCGAAACTTGCCTTGAGTGAGCAACGAGTCTTGCCCCAAAGGGAGGATAAATCCTGCAATATTCATTATTTAGTTTTCTGCTTTAGAAGAATATTTTAGAACAAACAATCCCGCCACAAACCATACCTTAGCGATGATTTATTTTTTTCAAATATTCGTTAACTATTTCATAAAATAATTGTTGTTCTCTGGTTGTACCTATCGTTTCGAAGAGCTTTGTATAGACTGTAGGTTGTGTTGTAATAACAATGTCTGTCAGTTGAGCTTTAAGGCTCATTGTTATCCTGTATTAAATAAGTTTACTTTACTAGTACTGTCAGAGTATTATTGTAATTATGGATACCTTCCTACGAAAATAAATCCATGTTATTGTTTGTTTGCCTACTTCATGAACTGACAAGTCTTGGCGCAATCAGAGGCGCCCCACTTCGCGAATGCCCAACTCACGGAACTGCCGCCGTGAATGGCAAGCATCACTCTGGGCTGAGACTCGTCTTGAGTAGGTAACGACACTCGCATTACGGCCTCTCCACCACAAGCACGCATACCAATCCCGCTGAGGTATGAACGAGTGTGGCGCAGATATGCGAGCGGCAGAAAGACTGGTGCTGGGGGAAGATTTCACGGTTCATTGATAAGTAAGATGCCGCGAGTGCATCATCCACTTCCGAGAGTATGGGACACAGAAACAAAGTTTTGGCATTCCACGACGTAAACTGAAATGGTATTCGTGCTAAGTACACAGACACGTGTTGTCCATTGTTTTCTTGTTGAGGGATACATTCCTTCTTAAAACCTCGAAAGCTCAATTATAGAATATTCCATATCATTGGACGGCAGAAGAAGAATGTGGAGGCCAGTTTGATAATAAAATAAGAGAGTATAATGAGCGAAGAACTAAAAGTATCGTCTCGTAATAAATCTAATTTATTGCACCCGTGGCCTTAGCCCTTCATTTACCCTCAGCAATTCAAGTTGCAATACATACTTGATTCTTAGAGTACAATACTGTACAGCAAAAGGGTGTTCATTTTCTTAGCAGGAGCAACACAGGTAAGGATATGATAATGCATTCATGGATTGTGCACAACAATCAATCAATCAACTTTATTAGGTACTCACAGGGGTGGTACAATAGTTATATTAAACATAGTTTATCACTAGAATTAAATTAAATACAGAGAACGCTTGATAGCCTTAGTACACGTTACACCGCATTCCGGCTCATTGTTTGGCCTCTGTTTGGTAAGAGTATGCGCTGCCATCGACTATACATATTTGACAGTCTGTAGCAAAGGCCATCGCAAACCACGTTTATCAGCGAATTAGCTGATTTTTCTATCCTGTTTTGGAGACTGTAAGCACATTTCCTTGTTCTGACCTTCAGACAGTCAGTATACTTATGAGCAAATATCATACTAGCACTATACAACCTAGGTACATTCATAAGCCGGCGAAATATGTAATTATAAGCCACACGTAGGCGCCCAATGGTCTTCTGTTTAAAGTTCGACCAAAGCGAGTTACAGTACATAGGGTAACAATAGCTACGAAACAGCTGACACTTGACCTCTTCAGAGNCTTCCGAGTTTCTTTCTCTATGTCCTGGTTATCACGAAAATCATCAGTGATTTTGTGGCCCAGATAAGAGAAGTTGTTTACATAATTGAGCTCTACGCCATTGAGATATGTCACTTTAACGGCGGACAGATTTGTTTTTTGTTTCCTAGGTTTAATGTACATGCAGACAGTTTTCACAGTATTATATTCAATGCAAAGTTTATTAGCTTCATTTTCACAAATTGTAAGTAGTTTTTGGAGTCCGCTGGAGTGGGGAGCAGTATCATTCTGTAACTTTCTGGTGAATGTGACGTTGTAGCGGTCACTTCACTGCTGGAGTTACATCTATAAGTAATCTTTTACTTTCCAAAACACTGTGGCTATTGTCGCGTTTTTAATAGTAATAGCTTTTTCAATTGCTAGTTCAGAAGGGTTGCAATTTTCATACCTATACCTGATATTTGAAAATATTGGTCATAAGGAGCAGTGGGGCCTAATAAGAAGCAATTTCTCCCAAAGTAACAAAACTGCTCTTATTACTCTTAGGTGCACAGCATCGTGGTCATCCCGTAAAAATGCTAAGGCATAACATACTGCGACCCGGACCAAACCATAGTGACTCTATACCTATGACTGCCAAATGAGACTTGACATGAAGCCGTCCCAACCTCTTCTAAAATGTATAAATCAGCCTCACCTCTAAGGATTCACTCGTTAGAAAGCAAAATTCTACAGCATAATACCGTGCCTGTAAAGTTGGAGTTAGATTAGAAAGGTGGCAGTAGACGGGCTAGCAGGCCCATTCCTAGAGAGCCGCCGAGACTTAGTCCCAACTCTCTATGAGCTATTGCCATTGTCAGTATTATTTAGATGACTAAGGAAAACAACAAAAGAAAGGGAAAAAATGTCAGCCTAAGAAACGATCATGCAAGTACGATTTATAGCAGCAGATGTGAGAAGCTTAGAGACGTCTAGTTAGCTGGGGAGGAAGAGAGAAGACTATTGATAGGTTGATAGGTTTCATAGGTTTATTACACTTCGTAATAGAGGCCTCCGAAGTTTTTGCCGCTTCCAATATTGGTCAAGACCATTTTCAATAGCGTTGACTGACTCAGCACTGACAACGTCGGAGAGGGAGTATATTTGAGATGTTCACTATAAAGTGCGAAAAGAAACGCTGGCTTAAGCTTGCTCTTCGAACTTTATGCTTGAGTTTATACCGTTGTTTCGTACGCGATCATTACGTCTCTATCAAAAAGTCCCGTAAATGGTACGTTGTTTCAGTCATTCAAATACTTGAATATTTCTATTCGTTACCCCTGAGTCGTCTTTGTTCGACAGAGATCAGCCCGACTTCTAGCAGGCGACTCTCGTATGGCTTGTTTCGCAGCTGATGTATCAATTTCGTTGCTCTGCGTCGGATTCTTTCCATGTTATCGCTATCTTAACACATATGTGGCGACCAGAATTGAAAAGCAAATTCTAAGTGCTTGCGAACTAGCGCTTTGTAGAAGGGAATGATGATGTCCTTGGAATTGTATTCGAACTTCCTGATGATGTATCCCAGTACTCTGATTGTCAGCTTTACACTCTTGCCAACTTGCTGATTGTGTTGTATTTTCTTTGTAATAGTTATTCCTAAGTTACATTGTTGGGTGACAACGGTCAATTCTGTCCCGTTCATTTTGTATCAGTTTAAGGGGTTCTTCGTCCCTACGTGCACTACTGAACATTTGTCGACATTAAAACTCATTCGCCACGTTGTGCTTCAATCTATGATGTGGTCAAAGTCTTGTTAGAGCTCAGCTCTGTTTCTGGCAAGATGACATAATTAAAATCATCCGCAAATATACTGATTAAAATCAGTAAATTCGCGGATGACACTAAGATCGAGATCATTGATATAAATTATGAAAAGCAGTGGGCCAAGCACGCTACCTTGTGAAGCGCCTGATGTGCCAGCGTCAAGTCGCTCGTCTCTCCTTCAAGCTGCACTCGCTACTGCCCACCCGTGAGCCATTCCCGGATGCAGGGTGAGTAGTCTCCCTGAATACCATGGGCTTCCATTTTTTTATGAACTGTTAATAGAGAACCTTGTCAAAAGCCCTTTAAAAGTTCAAATAACGAGGTTCAAAAGTTCAAATAACGTCATTCACCTTCTTTTTCTTCTGTAATTTCCGTAACTCTTGAAAGTCCAGTAAGTTCGTTAAGCAGCTTCTTTTCGCTTACTTCCTGTTCTTCTTCTGCGGAAGCCTTGCTGGGTATCAGATATGAACTGCTGCATTCTGAGGTGATCAGTTATGCGCTTCTTCAAGAGGCGTTCGAGAATTTTGCTGATAAAGCTGCCTATTTCCTCACTAAATGTCAATGTGAACTAGTAATGCTACATAAGGGATCAGATTTGAGAATCCATTAGCATTTACTTGTGAACACCAATTCTAGACATGTAGTGTCGTATGTTCGTGATGTGGTATTGAAACGCTTTATACATTTGCAGTTCAATTCTGGCCGCCACATCTGTGTAAAGATATCGATAAAGTGGAAAGACTCCAACGCAGAGCAACGAAATTGATACCTCAGCTGCGAATTAAGTCGTATGAATGTCGCCTAAAAGAACTTGGTCTGATCTCTCTCGAGCAAAGACGTCTCAGAGGGCAACTAATAGAAACATTCAAGCATTTCAACGGCTTCAACGATATACCTACAACGGGGCTCTTTGAAAGAGACCTCAATGATCGCTTGCGAAACAACGGTCAAAAACTCAAGTACAAAGCTCGAAGAACGACCTTAAGTCAGCAGTTCTTTCCGTATTTCATAGTCAGCATTTGGAATAGACTCCCCTCCGATGTTGTTAGTGCGGAGTCAGTCAACGCGTTTAAAAATCGTCGTGACATATATTGGGAGAGACATCCTC
>LQNS02278165.1:20449104-20461981 GCA_001587735.2 Parhyale hawaiensis
TTGTATTGTTCTCCAATGTATATGAACACCTTTTCTAAGCTCTCTTTCCCTCAGCTTACAGGTAATTTAGCCCGTTTTAATCTTACGCATTTCAAATTTTTGTAGGCGTATTCGATTTTTCTCACTATTTTGGGTGAGAGCTATTCTTCCCACTTTGATGCAATTGTCAACGAAACCGACAAGTTTTCCCGGGCAGTAGACAATTATTTCTTCTAGCTTACTGTTTTCCTCTGGCGAAGTATTTTCTCTTCATAGGTCAAAATTTGAGCACCTCAAATGAAACAGATATTTGAGGTGAAAAGGCGGTATCAACGGTATCTTTGCTACGAAGCGAACACATTGTATATAAGCTGCCATTTTGTTTAAGCTTGTTGAAGTGTTTTTCTCAAGATGTTACTTCTGCCTGTCTATAAAGAAGACCTGAGGATGACCGCACGACAAAGGATCAATGAAGAAAAGAAGAAAATTATGAAGCAAATAAGAGAAGAGGATATTCCGCACCTGCCTAGAGGCATTAGGCAAACGTATAGGTTATTGCGTGAATTTTTCACGCACGGGTCTACTAGTTAAAAAATATAGCCATTAACACATTAGGGGAGTTTTTCGACGACAGGACACACCAAAGAGTACATTTTTTAAACAAAAGTTACCGTGCTCCCGATTATTTGTACCACAGATGTATAATTCTTTATTTACGAGCAAAAACCAACACAAAGTCCACACGAAAATGCTGACAGGAGAAAGTCATTGTTGCTGGAGTAATTACGCAGATAATAAGTTACCTGTAACTTTGTTGTCTAGTCGACAGAAAACCTCATGGGGCCAAACAAAACAAAGCTTCGGTGCTGGTGTTTGGCAGGTTCATTACGGCTTATACTTTGTTTCTGTTTTTTTATTATTTTTTTTTTCGCGGTCGTGGCATAAAACTTATCGTGATTTTTCCTCGTATGGTGGGCTCGGCTACTACGGCGGGGACGGTAAAAGACTTTAAGTAGTAGATCAAGAGTCTGTCGTACAATATTCACCTGACTTGGGTAATATCCCAAGACGTGCTCATCCATGAATGTGAAACGGTATTAGTATTAAGAGCGTGCAAGACGTCATTATTAATGACAGAATGATTATTATTATTATTTAACCTTGTCACAAAGGTTAGTAATCTTCTACAGTATTACAATATCTTTGATAGGTCCTTCTCATCACTTTGGACAAGTTATCAAAAGATATTAAAAAAGGCTTAGGAATGAGAGGCATAGAAAGGTTGTGGACCACTGAAGCAAAGGAAAGATGTTAGCAGTGGAAAGAAAGATTTTGTATTTCCCTTAGCTAGTTAGCCAAAGTCTCAAGTGCACACTGCCTTTAGCTAGGTATGTGGTAGCATGAGTAATAGGGCAGCTCAGCAGATCTGTACTAATTGAAACAGAGCTGAAACGTCATAGAACTGCAGGATGTGCCTCGCTACCACTGCTAATGCTTTCTATGCTGAACCTCAGCCAGTAGTTACCCATGGTTCTCAACCCAAACTAACTTTCAAGCTTTATAGAGAAGAACTGTCACCAGTAACTTAAAAGGCTTTTCATATTACACACTCAAAAATAATTTTAAATGCGCCTTTACCAGGCAGGCAATCGTTAAAAGGAAGAACAATACAGTCAATTCCGCTAAATAGGACTGCCGGTTAAAACGGCAATTCTGCTAGAACGGAATCTAGCGCTATGTATTATATACAGAGTAGCTTTGTTTCTTGCGGACAACATTTGGCTCATACGACACAATTTATTGTCATTAATATGATTCTAATCATTGTGAAAAAACGTTAAAATGAAATTTTTCAATTGTTGTAAGTTGTTTCCTATAGAAGACATTTATAAGTTGCAGTAGGCCACTATATGTCTAAATTTAGAAAGTTCGCCGAGTGTCGCTCTTACTTCCAGCAGCTATGATTAGCATCGCCGCTATTTCATAACGTTATTCAGACTTCGAACTATGAAATGTCTGCCTATTTAGTTTTCGTAAGCTGTTTTATTGGCTTATATATGTCAGCAATTACAACTAGGAGAAAAAATAACAAGCGAGAAAGTGTGATTCTTAGAATATCTTAGCACTTCACTTCTCATGAAAAGCTGGTGTTAGTAGCCAAATTAGCTGGTTGCGATGTATTATGTTATTATGAAGCAGTGGAAGCCCTATAACTTTGCAGCAAAAAATAAGATAAATAAAGCCACAGTGCAAACTACCCTCTATTTTGTCCTCATAGGAAGGGTGAATAATAAACAAAAACTGAGCCTGCAGACCCAAGGGTATAATTACAAATATGTTTCCATCATTGTTGGAAGGATGGCAACTTGTGTTCATCGAAGTAGAGAATAGAATAATACCAGCGGTAATTTGGTATTCTTTGTAGTTAATTCGGTGGGCCACGAGCGACAAACCCTATATGGAGGCGTACTATAAAAGGCGCCCTGCTCCCAGCCCAGTTTAAGTAACAAATAAAAAAATGCTAGAGTGCTGAGGCTTATTTACAGGGCTAGCAACTGATACGGTGATCATGCACAGGGCACAAAAAAAAAATGAAAATAAAGAAAATTCAAACATCTGAGAGTTATTCAAGCAGAAATCCCAACTGATATGGACTATGCCTGAACGGATCTTCAAGCTTTCCGAAGCCTCCTGGACCTCTGCTGCAGTATGTTTCCTAACGTAACAGATGGCTGGGGACACCCGCCCTCCCCATCAAAGTTATGCCATGCAGATTCAGCGAAGTAAACACGCAGGCCGGCAGCCCGCCCGTTATCGCATATTCACGTCATGGTTCTTTTATAAGAACATTTGTCTCCGGCGCCCAAACGATTCCAGATAGCGTGCTCAGATTTTGAAATTTTACTGACCTTTGCCTTTCCGGCACTTGCCCTATGTACATGTAACTGAGACGGACTCTAGCTCCAGTGTGATCAATGGGGAAAAGAAAAAGGGGCGTTTTACATTCGCCACTCTAATTTAGAACGTTTAATACCTCGATAATATTAAGCGCAAATTTCGTGAGAATAACGGCACTGTTAATAACGTCATTAAGTGGGTGCAATGGACGTGAAAGGGTTTGTGGGCGTTATGGCGAACTGGTTGTTGGGAAAGCTTTTTCGAATGGTTCCTCAAACTCGAATTAAGCTCATCCGACAAAGCTTGACTTAACCTGAACTTCAGACAAGAGCGATAGCTTTGCCACACATTGAAGCGCGTTAATAATGATCGCGGCAAGTCGATTATATTTAAGACGGCTGAAAATTCATTTTAGGGAACGAGCTTGAGTTTTCATACGTCTCAACAGTAACCGATCCTAGGTTATTAGTTGAAACTCGCCAGCGTATCTAGCTGAAATTCCTGACAAGTCAAGCCTATTGGGTTTACTTTTACTGGCCAAATTATGACTCTCTTAGCTTGGGTCATAGACTACTCCGCACCGGACTTCTCATTGTGGCTAAGATGGTTGCTTAGGCTAATCCATTTCATGTTCATTAAAATCAGTGCCGGCTCGTGTACTGTTTTAGGCGGGGCCCACCATAATTTTTTTAAAGCCATTGGAGGAAAAGTTATTTTCTATGCTGAATTCAAGTCTTGGATGTGATAAAATTTGAATTAAGCATGGAAAATAACTTTTCCACCTTCTAAAAGAAATATATATATATATATATATATATATATATATATATATATACGGCGGGCTCCACCTAAAGCACGAGCCGCCATTGATTAAAATGTTCTATAAATGTCATAAGGACTTAAAAAAGCAAGCTGTCCATAGTGCTGCGAGATCCGCACGTAGTGAGAAGACATGCAAGTTCGGAAACAGAGGCTAGTTTGTTGGTGACATCTTAGACAATTTTGGTGTCTTGAGTTGCAAAATATGTCGTCCACAGATTACAGATTCATCAATCAGTTTAAATACACATTTGGGATTTTTTGTGAGCAGTTACGTACACTAGCTGTAACTTAGTTGCTAAGTCGACGCCTAAAAATTGTTTCCAATATAATATCCGTTTCTGGAACTAAATTAAAAATCATAGCACATAAAAACTTATCAATGAGTAACTTAATAAGTAACCACTAAAAGTCCATAAAGACCCATTTTGAGGTTCCCTATTAACACAGTGAAACATAAAAACAATTTGCCTTTTATTTTCAGAAAAGGGACGGAGGCAGCCTAGTCAAATAAAGCTAACAGCCTTAACTTCTGGTCCTGACCTTGCCAGCAACTGCAGCTTCACTCCATTTGGTGTCCACTGTACTGCTTTTATCAAGACTGAGGAGCAACTAAAAAGCGAAGTAGCGCCTATAATCAAGCTCATTTATGGCTGCTGATAAAACTGGTTCATTGAGAAAACTTCAAGATGCAGCTGAAATTTGTTGGCGACAAGCCAGCGGTGTTATGTTAGTATATTGGAAGAAAGTTGTGAAATTATTGGGGAGCCGCAGACGCCGCTTAGCGAGAGCCAAATATACTCTGTAGGTTGAGCAATCGAAGAATTCCATGAATGGTCAAGCGCGAGTTATGGAGCACAAATGACACGCCCAATGACAATTATAAAACAAAGCGCAAAAGGGATGTTATAGAAAAATTCTACATAGTTTATATGGAAGTAACTGCCATTTACTAGGCATCGGTGTTCTCAACTGAGAAGGACGTTGTTCAAGCAGTGCAGGAACTGTTATAGGCAGCCGCGTCTCTGACACGATGATTTGCCAGAGTTGTATTGTACTTTGGTGAACGAGTTGGGTTGTTTATAAATTAACCAGCTTAGATCCTAACTTAATGCATTTACTGTTCTATTAGGCAAACTGCGTTTCTCGATCTACGCGGCAGATGCTTAGGTTTCTTAAGCTATGCAAGAATCCCGTTTTCTAAGGCAGCCCATACGATGTGTGGTAACTTACGACTGCAGGGCTCCTTATCACCATGGCGAGTTTGTAGCGCTCTAGTTTTATCGTGGAAGCGATTGCTGTCCATATTTATCCTGCAGATAAAATTACGAGAATATGCAATTATCGTATCAAGAAACGTGCCATGACCTGCACAAAATACAGAAATTGAAGAGACAATAATCTGTATGAAAACATGTCGGTACATCGTTCTGCGAATAGAAGTGTCGGTCAGCAGCATCTACCTTTTCGACTTGAGTGGTCTGAGCTGTGGAAAGATGTCACGGTTGTATTACGAGGCATTTAGAGCCGGCAGATAGCTTCAAGTTTGTTAATGGTGAGGATCGTCAGGCTAGCCTTTCAGCGAACAAACTTTGTGTCTGTGGCAGGGACAATTTGGCTGGAATGCAGTATCTGGAATGCGACTGAGAGTTACAGTGTTTTCCCATGACTATTGAATCAAGTGAACCCTAACCGCTGTTTCAAGAAAGGCGTGTCTGACTGACATTATAACCTATCAGGTTGTGCTAAACTATCGAGGGATGACATTCTTCAAATGGACCTTCTGAGGAAAGATGTGATTGGGCAGGCCCGTAGTCGGGAAGGGCAAAAATGGCCAGAATTTCTACGGTGTCCAAATGGTGGGCAGTCTTAGAGATACATGCGTGCTGAACAGAACTGCTGCGTTGTGCGGTTTGTATTTTGAGTGAGAAGCTGGAGCCGTTGTTTTGAGACCTTGGTGGAGACTTAACTTCTAACACCTTACATTCGTGTTCAGTAATACTACGAAATATGATCACAATTAAGAATGTACGCTTTGTTTGAACCTATTTCTTCAAGTTTTAGGGATATAACACAATTTTAGAAAGGCGATGAGCATTTAAGAGATAACTAGAGCACTCTGAGAGCGCATACCTCCGCCACGTGAGGCAACGGTAGCAAAAAATTCAAATTGATTCTGAAACAATAATTTTCTTTGTATAAACTTCAAAATCTAATCATTTGTGCCTTTTTATATTAATAACAGCTTGTTCAATTTTCTTGAAGATCCGTCCATACCTTTTTGAGTTATGCTATTAAAAAACGGTATGACAAACATAAGTTTAAATATACAAACGAACAAACCGATCTGCACCAAAATTTGATCATCTGTCTTTTAACATTACTAACAAACCCTATAAATTTCACAAAGATTCTATCATTATTTTTTGAGTTATTGTGCTAGCAAGCATAAAATAAGAAACAGTGACCAGCGAACGAAAGAACAAACAGATCATTACCAAAATTTGATCATATACTTTTTGTTATATGCCTAACAACTCACGTTAGTTTTATCAAAATCCATCCATAACTTTTTGAGTTATAGCATCGAAAAAATGAGGCAGACAAACGAACAAACAAACAAACAGATGGATATATCTTTACCAAAAGTTAATCGTCTGCTCCTCCTAACATACCTAACAATCCCTGTAAATTTCATCTAAATCGGTTCATAACTTTTCGAGTTAACTTGGTGACAGACAGAGAGACAAACATACAGAGAGACAGACAGACAAACACGAGGAAAACATAACCTACTTGGCGGAGGTAATCAACAGGCCCACGATACAGGTGTGTCTAACTTGAGCCAGGATAGCTTATGAAATTGTGCTAACATCCAAGGAACTTGTACCTCATGAAAGAGTCCCTTTGACGGAAAGCTGTGGGTCGGTCTGTGGGTAGTCTCACTCAGGGTGGAGTCAATCCGTCACGTCTTTTGTGATACCTACGTAAAAATTGAGTTCAGTTTTGAGGCACGAAGCGCAGCGACCACAGCTGCGATCGTACTAGTGCATTATTTCGCTTAAATTTTGTTTTCCGACTCGGTAGTGTGCTCTATGGTGCTTGGAAATGCACCGAAAACAGCATATAGTATCTGAGTAAATCAAACAGTACAACGAACACCGTCGTGTGTTTATTTGTTAATATATTTATATGAAGATATGCTTCGTGTTACGCTCTTAACGAAATAGATAGGCGAAAAATAGGCCACTTTGCAGATTTTGCAATTAATCTACGTTTTCATGGAGACCGATGACCACGTTACAGTTCTACCGTTTTAACTTTAGGAATAGGTAAATAGACTTTCGTAAAGTACGAACTTTGTCAAGAACTGTAACTTTGTTACTTCTTTAAAAGTCGAAGACAATCGCGCCAATACCCTTCTGATTTTTATTACTTTCTCCAAGCAACGAAACAAATGTTTGCTCGTTGATGACAATGGGTATATTCAGTAGCTGATCCACAAAGCACAGACGAAGCAATGATTTTTCTCAGGGCATTAGACACGATTATTTCTTTCAGCTTATTGATTTCCTTTGACGGAGAGTTTTTGCTTCAAGAGAAAAACTTAGATTTACTGGAGGCCCATCCGTAGGTATGTAGGAGACGCGACGGGGAATTAATTTTATTCAGTCATACTCTGTTGCTTGCTATATTGTAAAAGTTTTTTGCACCTCTTTTAAGGTGCTATAGATGTATTGACAGAGAGAGCACTCATCTCTTATGATAATTTTCGATGGCCTTTGTAGAAGAGATTAGTAACGGTCGGAAAAACATATCTTAAATGAAGACGAGTTTTCAAAAACTTCTCACTGTCATTTTCGACAGCGCGGGCACTCTTGTAAGTTAAAATATTTCCAGGAAGCTCTCAGCCTCCAGACAAACATCATATATATTCCTGGCATAGCAACAATGGCGCAGACACCCACGCACACTGTATCTACATTTTCACAGTGGTGTGGACTTTCGCTGACACATCATCTATATAATTCCATGAGGAACACATTTCCTTCAAACCACATCCACATATTCACGGTGGCGTTATATTCCGCAGTCCCAATCACCCGGTTCTGTAGAGAACTCAAGAGCCCTCACCCCGCCATCTGTTGATCATGACGCTAGAGCTCGAGATACGAATTAATCTTTCTATCATAAAGGCTTCTTGAGGCAGAAACTCGGGTGTAGCAGTAGAAAATTAATGAAGTGTCATTATAGCGACAACAGCGAGTGCTCGCTCAATGTTGCCCGGGCGAATTAATCTCAGTTAGCTCCTGATTAGGTTCCTTCGTCAAGTTGGCATGATGACTTATAATAGACACATTCAAGCTAAGTGGAACGAGGAGTTGCAAACAGCAGACTCAGGGTACTAGAGAGTAAATGTATTCAGGAATTGTGTACCATAAAACGTTAATTAATATCATAATCAAAGGAGTGAACTATTAAAATGTGTGCCATAATACGCTAGTTAACATCATAATCAAACGAGTTAACTGTTAAAAAACTAAAAGTTTACTACATTATTGACGAAAAATGATGAGATGATTCAAAAAGATGTACTCAGTTTTGGTCTATCAACTATAACTACTTTGTTTCAATAGATAACAGTTGAGGTTATAGACACAAGTCAGAGTATTCACTGAACGAATTGTCAAGTCTTAACCAAACATTTTATAAATGTCTGTCCTGTTCCAGCCACTGCATGTATCCATGCTTCTCACAAAATTATTGGCTACCAAGAAATCCTCACGTTCTTTTCCTGCCTGCTGACCGCTGAAGAATATCTTGCTACTTGCTTCGATGATCATGTAGCCAATAAGAACATCAGCGTAAATTTAGGGCAGCTGAAGGTTGGAGTGTTTAGAGAAGCTGCATCTATCTGCATTGAGTACACTTTAATGTTGGAAAAGTAAGAACTGCAGTGAGATATACATCCGTTTGCCATCATCTGGAACCTGGACTATTTTCTAGCTCGGTACCAGTTTTCAATGACGGGAACAAAAATATGTTTCGATGTATGAAAAAAGTGATAAAAATCAGATTCCATAATCCCGTTAAGAGAAGATCAAAATAGCTCCAATATTACAGGGTCAAGAACTGTTTCAAGCCAGAAGTGCGTAGAGATAAAGGACTAAGGACCCCACATTCGCCATCTTCTACAATCTGGTCATCGATCTCCATGATAACGTAACCTAATTACAAATTCTGCAACCTGGCCTATTTTTCTCCTCACATTTTCTTTAAGAGGGGGTACACGAAACATGCAAACAAATAAATATATAAACCTATTCTATAAATATCTAAACAACTAAACTCACGATGGTGTTTATTATATTATTTGATTGATTGTTGGATTAAAGATATTTGCCTACTTCACGACCAAGAACGGCCAAAACTTTGAGCATTCGACGGTGCCGTGTTACTTGATACGCTTCAGTATTAAATGGCAATGCATGAGCACAAAATGTATCGAATGCCATGTTTCTGAGAATGTGAATGGAATAATAAGTGTTTCGAAAATGGGCACTACTGCACGCTTTGGGTTGTGGGAGTAACTGTACACGAGGGAACACAGGATAGGATTAGTCTGTAGATCATCTATTTTATTTCAAAATAGAAAAGTGTCCATTCGCTGGCGTACATGAGCGGCAGGAGGTGCCATAAGAACCCACGATAGCCTAGAAACATTTCAAGCAAAATTCGCCAGACTCTGCCGTACATGGAAGCGGGAGAGAGCCCGCTAAAGAAATTGGCTTGCCGATAAGATAAGTCGTTGTTGCATGGAGTAGCAAGAGATGCAATTTTAGGTAAGCTAACAGCAAAGTAAAAAATAGTACGAAACGTATCCGAAAAAGAAACGATGGGGTGTGACACACAAGGTTAGTTGTATGCTGAATCCAGCTGAAACTCCAGTAGACGTCTGCTGAAAGGAAGATGCTGCCTGGAGTCGACCACCAATAATGGGGAGACCAGGTCTTTTTCATTTCACAAGCGCTGCATTATTAATAGATGAAGTTGAGGTGCAGTCTGTTGCTTTAGTTGAAGGTCATAAGTAATCCTTTAACGAATTCTATCAATGATACGCGCTTATTGCACTATACGGTACAGTACCACATAGCGCGATTCACATAGCGCGACATTCTAACTACGCAACACAAAATTCAGTTTGAGGTATTTACAAACCGCGATGCAGATAGCGCTAATTATGCAGTAAAACTAACAGTCCCTCCTTGATGTTGCCTACGGTATTGATTTTTATAAAAAAATGTCATTTGCTGCAACTTAGATAAACTCACATTTATTGATAAATTGAAGATACTGTTTTGCACAAATGATAACTCGAAGTATTTACGATGAGGCTATTACATTAAATTTACACATTTTGTAATACATTTTATGTTTAGCAGAATATATATCTAATTTTGAATATTTTGCATTCACTCGGTACGTCCTTAAAATTTGAATTTGCTTGAAATACTATTAGAAGTAAACATTCACAGCAGACTTTTTAGAATTTTTTATTTCACCCCTAGCTCACATCATCTATTAATTCAGGGATGACTATTAAACCAGTTTTAGATCGTGTTATTTGGTTAACCATATAGCGCGAGTACAAAAAGACGCGTTACAAGGTGCTTTACTGTATACGAGTATAGGGAGATAAAATGTCGGGTCCTCAAAGGAGGTGTATTATTTGATCCACTTTGGGTTAACGGATGACACAGCACAACAAAAAATACAAGGGTCTGAAACGGCACACCACTTAATTGCTTTATTTATCCTTGGGAGCGCAACTTTAAAGTTCATTTCTTTAAAATTAAATAATGTATTCCCTGCATACGCTTTGCCGAAATAAATTATCAACTGAAGTATTTTTTTACAATTTCTCTGATCAGCGTCGCAGAAGATGCGATAATGGAAGTGCATAGGATCATAGTGGCGCTTTTGCATTGTTAACTAGTCAAAAAATTATAGCAGCAACTATACTGGCTTGCATTTGGAAAGCATAATTAATATGTCTTCTTTATTAGCTACAGAATTAATAGGACATGATGTGAATTGCTCAAAATTTCACCATCGTAAGTACTAGAATGCAAGGGCGGAGTCAGGCGTGTTAATGAAATTTGCTAACTGACCCCAAATTCATCATACCCTAACGTAATTAGGCGTCTAGCGAGATAATGTGGTAAGAGTGGTGCCTCGTTACGTGAATTTAAGCCGCTGCAATAGGATGGTTTGACTAACGAAAGCTTAGTAGCCCGTGAAAAGATGCGTGGGGTGGTAAGTTCAAAAGTACACTCGTATTACTCCATAGGCGTCTGCTATAAATATAATTAGCACAGGTCGCCCTGTAACTTCCGCCCGTCTTCTAATGCAAACATCTCATGCGCAACCTATCGTATTATACTTAGGCACGTTATCCATTATACAAATATGTTTTAGCTACACTATCGATGTGTGATCACAGAAATAGTTTAACACTACGTTTATTTAAACAAAACTTTTAGCATTTACTGACACACTATAGAATGGCATCACGCTTAATAAATTCAAAAACTATCTAATGAAATTTTGAAAAAAACTCGTGTTGTTTCAATAGCACGCTATGCAGTTCCTACTGCTTGTGGTATGTCTGCCCATTTATGGCTGACACTTTTACTTCCATGGTCAGTTGTTGTTGGTGATGTTGATAATAATAACAATAAATAAGAAACGGGAACAATGGGTGCCTGTGATATCAGTTTCTCATGTAACATGTGTCGGGTGCGGAGGCACTTGATGTTCTTCCAGACTAATTATCTCTCTAGCGCATAAAGTAAAGTTCTATTTCTCGTAAGAACAGTGCTGTTGACATCAATAAGTAAAATGGACTATGCTTTAGTATGTTGTTTAGGAACAAAAAGACTAATAATAACATGCTAGCATAAAACTGTCTACTAGCATAAGTGCTACGACACAGCAAGCAACCTACCCTGAGAAATCTTGAAAGTCTACGGGCGAGGTTCAGGTGACGTTATGCAAGCCATCTCGAATGTCTGAACAAAGCAGAATTGATGGCACAACGCGAGAGTAACGGAATCGCTTTCGAGTAATGAACATCTCATTTAAACATTCTCGATTTCATTTCGTTTCGAGTGGCGAGTGGTTCGAGTTATCGTTCGCACACGGAAGAGGATTTCTACTACATTCGCCTTTATGGTTTCTGCAGTATTCACGCCTATGCTCTGCCTCGCTATTATATCACCTATAAAAACATGCAAAAAATTCTCGCGACCCCGTGATGTAAAAGACAGGCTTTAAAAAATAATTTCAATGCCACAATTAGACAAAAGGTGATGCATTTACAAACAACCAATAATGAGGATGCGGGGATAATGCGAAGAGCAAGATAATGCAATATGTTCCCTCAGTCACAAACAAACATTAGTAGAACTGATTCTTAAGAGACGGATGACAATATATATGAACACTGCAGATAACCAATTTGGCTTTAAAGCAGAACACGGTACTGAGATGGCTGTCTTTGCGCTAAAACAAGTTATAAATGGTGCTTGCCTCTCCCCATGCTACAGGACTTCAAAAGCTGCTCGCAATCTGCGAAGGCGAAGCGAATAATCTTTGTGTTGAATATAACACAGCAAAAACAGTCTGCATGTATATTAGGCCTAGGAGAAGTATCATTAAAGGCTAAACGGTGTCTACCTATTGCATTACTTGATTCAAGAGAAATTTTTGAAGTTCTTTTAATTCGCTTTTCACGAATGCTTAATAATTACTGTGGTGATGAAATTTTCAACAGTGACGCGTTATTTATGCAGCCAGCTGGTACAAAACGAAAGCGAGGATGTATAGGTGATAGTATAGTGTGTATGTGTGTGGCTGCTCATCGGGGTCTTTACGCTTTAGTGACGTTCAGCTTGTTGTTGCGTGGTGCTGTGCGACAGGCGGTAAAGTTTTCAGCGAACTCAAGTCAGTTTTTCTTTATTCCTATCAGTTACGACATAAGGTCATCATATCGCCAATTCTAAAAAGTAAGAAAAAGTGTGTGTCAGACAGGAGCAACTACCGCCCTATAGCCGTAGCCACGTCTCTTTCAAAGTTAGTAGAACTGATTCTTGAGAGACGGATGACAATATATATGAAC
>LQNS02278165.1:20475470-20501070 GCA_001587735.2 Parhyale hawaiensis
TGCCGGTATGAGTTCCGAACTAACCGTGCCATCCCAATGAAGCTATTGGCATTGTCATTCATTAATAGAATTAATTGATAGTATTTTTAATCTTTGCTGCACTACAAATATTAGAGATTCGTCCTTAATAGGTTTCCCAACTGAGTGATTATTTGTGATAGAAACATTTTTTTTTTAACGAAACAGTCTTATCATTATAATATATATATCAATTTGACACGGTAATTAATTAATCACGCGGCAGCTAATTACACATACATACATTTATCATGATATCCTAACATATCTCGTGTTATCATATGCCCGGTGGTGGAGACTGCTGCAGTTTTTATATATAATTTTAGGAAGAACGGAATCAAACGTTATCATAGCGACGAATGATTTTTGAGTTATTTCAATCAATAAATATACATTCTGTTAGGCGGCAAAAAACGTCGCAAAATTTGCATACTGAAGTACCGGTTGGTTAATGGAAGTTAAATTAGCAAGCAGTGTAATTGCCTACATGAAATGCACATGGAGATATCCCAAGCGAGTACAATTTAAGTATGAAATTACATCTGTAACGTATCACAGGTGACATTTCAACAATGTCCTCATCTCAACAGCAGTCAAAAAATGCTGCATGAGACGTAGGCTCAGACAGAGTTTATCGATATGCAAGGCCGCCGCCACACCGATGAGACAAGCGACGTGCAACGCGACAAATATGTTGCACGACAAAATGCAACGGAGGGTACAGCAGTCTGCTGCCCCCACCGCCGCAACTGCGATGCCTCGCGACTCCCGTGCATTGCTGCAACATGACGCCAGGAAAAAATGTATTGCGCCGCTTATTGCTCCGGTCTGTTCCCGGCCTAACACAACTTCTACTACAAGACGATATTGTTAAAGAACTTTCTAGCAATACCTTAAAAAAGTTGGCATTCATTAAAGGCATAAGTATTAACAAATAAAAAGCATTAACCTTGTATTTGGAAGAATGCAAGCTGGCTAGCCCAATTTACGACACATTTGGTGATCGTTTCCAGAGATAGCTAGAAACTGACCCTGAGAAACATGATGCGTCCTTCCGGAGACATTCTAGTGTTACAAGATCACTAGTAAAGAGAAGCCAACATTATTTTGCTTAAGCTTAGCGACACTAATACACTTCCGCATTACATGCATAAACTAGAGCACTCTGAGAGTGCATACCTCTGCCAAGTAAGGCAACGGCAACGAAAAATTCATATTGGCATTGAAATCATGATTTTCTTTGTATCAACTCCAAAATCTAATAATTTGTGCCGCTTAGCAGTATTAACAGCTTCTGTAATTTTTTTTTAGAGATCCTCTCATAACTGTTTGAGTTATGCTGCTAACAAACATTATGACAAACATAGGTCGAACAAACAACCGAACCAACCGATCTGCACCCAAATTTAATCATTTATATCTTTAAACATCACCAAAAAATTTTGAAAATGTCATAAAGATCCATTTAAACCTTTCTGAGTTATTGCGTATCAAACATTATGACAAACACAACTCAAACATAGAAAAGAATCAGCTGATCTGTACCAAAATTTAATCATTTTTGCTTTTCAACATTAATAACGACTCTTGTAAAAAATTTCATGAAGATCCATTCAAAACATTTTGAGTCATTGCGTAACAAACATTGTGACCCACACAGCTCAAACATAGAAACGAATCAGACGATCTGCACCAAAATTTAATCATTCATGTCTTTTAACCTTACTAACAATTTCTGTAAGTTTCAGATAGATTCACTTGAAACTTTTTGAGTTATTGCGCTAACAAACATAAAATTAAACACAACAACAAACATACGAACAAACAAACAAACAGATCATCACAAAAATTAGATCAATTACTTTTTATGACACACCTAACAACTCATGTGAATTTCATAACAATTCGTCCATAACATTTTGAGTTATGGCATTTTGAGAAAAACGAGGCAGACAAACAAAAGAATGAACGGACGACTGATCTTCACTAAAAATTAATCATCAGTTCTTCCTAACATACCTAACAATTCCTGCAAATTTCGTCAAAATCCGTCCGTAACTTTTTCAGTTATCCTGGTAACAGAAAGGCAGACAAAGAGAGCGACAAACCCGAAGAAAACATAAGCTCCTTGGCGGAGGTAATCACTGCTCAGCGAAGGAATACCGGCGTCGATAAACACCACTAAAATAATTAAACTATCGCGCAACTGAGAGCTACGACAATTCCGAAGATGATGTCATTTTTCGAAGAGCGCAGATATATCATGCGTAGTAGTAAATATTCGTAAAACGGTTGACATCGGCAAGTTAGAAGATAACGAATGTTTTGCTGCGTCGATGCCCCAAACTTTGGCCCATCGAGTACTTTTTAAGACCCTGCACAGCCAATCAAGTGGCTCTTGTAACTTTGGGCCACGGTTATGTGGAGCAGCAAACCAGCGTCGCCGGAGATAAGCCTGGATGAAATCAGATGGCCATGTCTCCATGCTGCGAATATCAGCTCGCGTGGCTCAAGGCTCAAAGAAGGCAACGATGAAAACTGTACCGAAGCTGGGCATTTTGCACATAAAGACCATGCAGTACTGCCCTACGAACTTTGGTAGTGAAACAAGCAACTATAACAAAGTGTCAACGTATTGAAAAGGTGAGTTGGATTCAGGCACGAAGTACTTCTACCATACATAGCAAGGTACTCAGTGTCTTCGGAGTCTCATTTATTTATCTTGCATTGTCCTAAAGTGCAGCTACGCGCAAATGATATAGACAGGCTGCATCTGTACATACCCATAATTATAAGCAGTATATGTCACGAAAATGAAAACTAGCACTACAGAAACTTGAATTTGTTTGGACACACACTTCCCAGCGGAATGGCACGTACCGCCCAACAAGCCGGATCTTTGCCAGAGTTAGACCCAGCATAATTTACGAGACCTGGTTAGAGGCAAAAAGTTCATTTATGAACCGTGTGAACGCACTTTGGTGTTGTGCAGCGCAGCAACAAATGACTGGTGCCGTGCACCCTCAGCCATTCCATATTGGCAATAAACTGTGTAATCCCACTGTAATTTCTGGAACTGCAGTGGTGTCCCGTTCCACAGATCGAATCCGTTCCTGGAGGAGAGTCGATGAAAGTGGAGTCGGTGTAGACAACAAATTGGCCAGATTGATATACAAGTATTATAATTTAGGTTATTAGTAAGAAATTTTGCACATATTATGCCCCTTATCTTCGAGTAACGCAAATGGGGCAAAGTAAGGTACAGTGTGGGAACGATTACTGCCACTTGTAATGGGACAAAATTTGCATTGCGCATTCAGCCCTTCACTGTGAGCTTTTAACAACGATCATTGATTCCTCACTTCGATTGAGTTCCAGTCTTAAATCCGAAGCTGGCCACCTTTAGAAATTCAGCTCAATCATGAGGCTGGCTCAAAGAAAGTCGGTTTGGGATTAAGGCCTGAAATTCGATCAGTAGTAGCATGGCTGAAGTACCGAAAAAGTCGGTGCCGATGACGTCATAGCGAGACTGTCCCCTGGAGAGACAAGCGATCTAAAAAGCCCGCAACAAGTTATTGTTTTGATCTCAAATCTTAAATCGCATTACTCTCACACTGAAACCTTGTTACTTTTTTATTTAACGTACTTCCACATACAAAATGAAGTAAGATGAGCAGAAAATTACACCACAGGCTTCAGGCCTCAATTAGACAATTTTACAACAGGTAGACGATGCCAATAAGCAAGAGCATCGAACGATTTCGCTCATTGGCTGATCTATTCTTTATGGGTTTGTTAAACTAACTGGACGGTAGAGGGAAGGTGAACACAGCCGCCTGGAGCCCTAATTAAGATCGAGCACAGGACCGATTAGCAACACGACGGCCTGCTGTGCAGCAGATGATCATCACTAAAAAAAAGCCGAGGTGGGCATTTGCCCTAATTTGCGGATCCTGGCAAAACTGTAAGATAGGGCAGACCTGACAAACATTATGCATTTGCGGCTAGACCGCACATGGGGGCAAGAAGTAGCAAGTCTCTAACTATGTATGGATACCAGTTCTCTTTCCCCACGTTGCCTAGTTTATCTTGCAGTGAAATGTTTCCATTGGAAGTTTCGGGCTAAACTTTATGCCATTAAAACATTCATTTAGTTGAAGATTTAAACACCCCTTATATTTTCCGGCAACTTAATAAACTAAAAACAAGTAAAAAGAAAACAGAGACATAGTATATTAATAAAGGTAGAACGTCTACGGCAATCTGCGCTACCGGACAAGCGGTAATACAAGAAAACGTGCGAAACTCTTAAATGTTTGTTTGGAAAACTGCAAGAACGTACGTTGGCTTCGTACGTGCCAACGTGCCAGTTCACACTTTGTAGGCGGTGTATCTCCATTCTTTACAGTGTTTCGGATTCATAAGTCGTTTTACCCGCAATGCACTTTATTTGTTATATATGGAGATAAATCTGCACTTTATGTAAGAAACGTCGCCTGCAAAAAATTTGCACTTGCACTCGCCACAAAAAATGCGTATTAGCAGCGGTCTAATAAAAACTGGATGCTAGCATGCCATCGTAAAACTGTAGATTTAGCAGGTAATACAGAAAGTTCTTGTATTTTTCTGTTAGACAATTCACTCTGAAAACAGGGCAAACTTTCTTTGTTACCTCATAATCTGAGGTGTATATACTGTATTTACAAAGGGAATCTCTCTAGAAGCAGTGCATTGAACATCAAGCTCTTACACCAAAAGAAAACAAATGAAAGAAATCATTGCACTATACACAGTACATCTAAATTATTGGTACTAGCAATGCATTATTTACTATGATAGCGTCTACGCAACATATTCCGCATGCCAACGGCAGAAGAAAACTATAGAATTAAACATACAAACAAAAACAGAAATCAATGAAATTCTTTGTCTTTCAACAGGTAACGTTTTCATTTCATCGGCCAAGATCGTTCTATTGACATCGGATCACAACGTTGGACTTTGGCCCGTCCCTGCAGCTCGAAACCAGCTGCGATCAGGCCCAATCCCAGTAGAACTCTTATGCAATACCTAGCCTCCAGACACTGTAACTCAACACCCATCCTGCCTCGCGCACCCAAGGTACGCTTATCGTGCGTACTCCCCATCGTATGCATCGCTAATCAAATATTTAAACGCTCCAAAACCTGTTTTCTGATCTAAATTCCAGAGCGGGTAGGAATTTTGTCATGGATAAGGCGGACGAAAAGCTATTCGAAATAAATAAAACCGCATTGTAAAGAAAAAGCAGAAGTTCATCTACATAGAACGCTGCGTTCTACGTGCGACTAGTATATGTCATAGCTATCGAAGTGATAACAAGTGCGACTAGGCAGACGCTGCAGTTGATGACACCGAAATTAAATTTTGCAGAACGCATGGGATTGCGAGATCCATCCTGCACAGTATCCGCATAATTGCCTACTGTAGCCGCACCACAGACACGCAAGATAAGGTACACAGACTACTGTTCATCCATCCCTAGAGCTACGAAAAACAAGCAAGATCAGGTACGCAGACTGTTGTTCATGTATTCCTAGAGCTACGAAAAACTTGTATGATCCAGTAGACAGACATTGTTCATCCATCTCTAGAGCTACGACAAACACGCAAGATCACGTACGCAGACTGCTGTTCATCCATCCCTAGAGCTACGACAAACTTGTATGATCCGGTAGACAGACTAGTGTTCATCCATCCCTAGAGCTACGACAAACTTGTATGATCCGGTAGACAGACTAGTGTTCATCCATCCCTGGAGCTACGACAAACTTGTATGATCCGGTAGACAGACTAGTGTTCATCCATCCCTAGAGCTATGACAAACACGCAAGATCAGGTACACAGACTGTTGTTCATCCATCACTAGAGCTACGACAAACTCGTATGATCCGGTAGACAGACATTGTTCATCCATCCCTAGAGCTACGACAAACTTGTATGATCCGGCAGACAGACATTGTTCATCCATCCCTAGAGCTACGGCAGTCACTTAAGCAAGGGCGTGTACACACTACACAGGCTATTCATATACCCACACCTAAAGCTATACCAAACCAACAGACGCAAGTTCAGCCAGAAGAACATTTGTTGCTGCGGCAGCGATGTCGCCAGTGCATGAGATCGTTTCTTACTTTAATTCGAAAGTTTTTCGATTCTGAACTTTATTTGTCGACATTTCTGATGCCTGACTGGTAACGAGGAAAGCACCAAAGTTGCAACCGGTTTCCAATTGTAGCTCCGGAACTTTTTTGCCAAGTCTGTTGGTATCACAGCCCGCGCCGTGATGCCGATATGTGGTGGCAGAAGCAAAAGTGGAAAGTCTGGTGGAGCCGGGCGATCATCTGCTGCTTTATTTGCAAGTTTCCCCCTAACTTTATGTCGGTTGCAGTCCCGCTTCAGGTGCAGGCTTTGTTCCATCTTTCAATACAGGAAGTTACTCGAAGAACGATGCAAGCTTTGATACGCGATTATTTTAGGGTGAATTATACAGCGTTTGTGAACTGCCTGTTCTTACAGAATTGAACTTCAGCATTTGAAACTTCTGTATTAAAAGCAGTGAAGATAGGTACTGTGATACGTTAAAATACTGATTACACATTAGTATCTATTCTAGTCAGTCCTGCAATGAAAGGTTTCATTTGGGTCTTTCAGATCTAATAACGTAATACAGTCCTTATAGTTTATGAAAGGAAATTTAACAGAAGTCCTTAGTCAAAATACAACGACGATGACAAATATATATATATATATATACTCATACAGTGCGTGTTGGATACCATTAGTTATTTTTGTTGAAATTCATAACATTTGTAGCTTTGGAGAAATTTCCGCAGTTGAGCTGGAGCTTCTACCAAACAATTACGGAATCTTGGCCCATTCTTCCACACAGAATTCATTCAGGGGCTTAACATTTTGAGGATTCCTAGAATGGTTCTTCAGTCTTTTTTTATAACTATAAGGCATTCCGTGCATTTTTGTTGTTGCTGTTGTTGTTTTAGTGTAGTGAGTGGTTGGGTTGCACATTTTATGTAGTTATTTTAGTTTTTATCTCGCTTTTCCTACGAACTGAGCTGAAAAACAAACTAATGTGTTCAGCTGTGACCACTAGGACGATAGTAGAAAAATGAATATAACAAGTCCGGTTGTCTGCCGCCTCATGGGGCTGGACCGCAAATCACAGCAAGTGGCGGCAGGTACCCAGCGGTTTTAACGAAACTAATGTTTCACACTCGAATTAGGACGAAGTATAGTCGTGCAGCTTATACTATATAGATAACGACGATGTCAACGAAGACTAGACTGTATTTGGAAGCCTTATGATGTGAATTTGACTGTTATTGCTCGTTTGCCTCACAGAGAATACAGAGAGCTTGAAATTGATGGTGGAAACATTCGCTACACTTATGAAATTGTTTCCTTCGACCTTCGACGGTGCTGTGCGGGGAAATACCGTGGTCGCCCTGCAACTCTAATGAGTCAGTACTCTAAATATGCGTCCTTCGAAATAAAAGAATTTACAAATTAAAATGTCGGTATTTGTTTATCGAGAGCAGTTTCGTNATTGTTCCCTTCGACCTTCGACGGTGCTGTGCGGGGAAATACCGTGGTCGCCCTGCAACTCTAATGAGTCAGTACTCTAAATATGCGTCCTTCGAAATAAAAGAATTTACAAATTAAAATGTCGGTATTTGTTTATTGAGAGCAGTTTCGTATTTCGAACGCCTGATGCGCAATGTACGCATATATACTTCAATTTGAATAAAACCGTGGAACATGATTATATATATAAAACTCGCGGCAGTCGCGTACTAACAACTGCTGTTAGCTATATAGTACTATAGACTTATAAGCTTCCAAATAATCAAAATCTTGAGGTCGCTAAAGTAATATTTAATAATTACACTTTCCAAATGTGCGAGGAAAATTTTTTCAAATCGATGAGGAAAATTAAAGCTTAAACCCATAATTATAGTCACGAAGTAGTGTATAGGTTTTCCAGTGTAGGTTTTAATGTTTTACCCTCAAAACATACATCGCACTTCCGTACCTAAATAATCAAGATAGATTATGTATGTGGAACGGCTAAAACTTGAAAACAAAAATAACGGCGTCAAGCGTAAGCAACAGCATTCATGCACCAAATTCGCTACGTCAGGCAAAGGAGCATTGCCGCTAAGACTATTTAGCTATAGCGAAGACAGTTTTCACTGAATATGTTCGTAACACGCACGCTTCAGTATTTTTTCGCGCTCACAATATTATTCCTGCACAAACCCCAAGTTCCAGTTAAACGTCCCGACAAAAAGTAAATTATGCTAAGAACAGCAATATTTGAAACACAAATTACTTGTCCCCCGTGTGTGAAAAAAAAAACTAGCTCCGCTGGCTCGATCAGGTCTGCCCCGCATTTATGCCTATGCTTTCTATATATAGCTACCGCTCAACTTGAACCAACCTACGAACCTAAGAAACAAAGTGTGAGTGTCCCGAAAGAAAATTTTGTTTGAAGCGTCGCATATGAGGTATGATGGACCATTCGTCCCCATATTATTAAAGACTACACTACAATTTGTCACAACGTTGTTCTCAAGCATGCAGCGCTAGTGGCAAAAGCATTTTTGATGATCCACGTGCACATTGATTTTTGACGTAGAGAGTTAAAGTTTTCGCAAGCTTTTCCAATCTACACCATAGTACAAAAAATTAAAGTCGATGTAACATTTATTTTATATTATTTTATACAGTTACTAAGTTTGTTTTTCTTTTATAATTAACCACAACTACCTCACGACAAGTGCATGAAGTTTATAGCATGACGGATTCATATTGTTCTATCTAGCAGATATTGCGCATGACATGTCAACTTTGAAGACTTAGCGCTCAGAAAAATATCAACCAAAATTCAGTTCTGGAGAAAAAAAAAACATGCACATGCGCAGCTAGAACGCTATGTCATAGCCGCAAAAATGCTCCCGACACACCGCAATCTGTAACAGAGGTCGATGAAAGATGGCCAAAAATCGGATTGCTCGAATACTCGGTGGATCTCGGGCGGAAAAACCGATTTCGCTTCTGGAGAGATCAAGCGAAAATTCAAATTCAATTCGATATCGAAGGCATTCGAACGTGCAAAAGAAAACGATAAAACTAGCGTTTTCTTTGCTGCCCAGTCAAGCTTTACATTTTGCAGATTCACCTCTTGTAATTTACATAGGAAGCTAAGATTACATGGCTCGCAGGCAGCTCGATGTGAGCAAAGAAGTGGAAGTGATGCAAAGTTCCAGAGGAAGATTTGAGACTGGAATTCCCTCAATGACTATAGACAATGGCTATGGTAATACGGCATAATGTGTGCGCAGCTATTCTTAAATTCAGGAAGAAAACGTTACTCAATATCCTGGCATGGAACTGTTTAGACCTTTACCCCTCCCCCCCTCTCCCACAGAGCCGCCAAAGAAATTGCCACTTATAGTACAGCAAGTCGGCAACCTGCCCACCGAAAGATAGGTAATAATATAACATTGATACGATATGATGGAGCATGTTATGTTGCAGCAGAAAACGTGACGTTAAGTTACAGCAGCAGTCACGTCATACTGCGTCTCAATACGCAACATCATATTATGTTGTATCGCACTGTGGCGCTACGTTGTCTTGTGTTGTGTTATTGCTCCGACTGCGACAGTGCAATGATATCGTGTGATGCGCAGCTGGTTACGTCAGGTAATGTAGTAGAGCAAATATTTTCAGGCAGTATTATTCAATTTCCAGGTGGCAATATCATTCGCTGAGGCACGAGGCAGCATCACCCGCACGTGCACAGCATCACCCGCACGAGGCAGCAACACCCAGACAAAGGAGAGCTACCACCAAGCAGCCCCCAAGGGGAGGCCAGCGAGGTGGGCAGAGGGCGGAAGTAATCGGAGGCGACCGGCGGCCCCTCGACACCGGCTGACCGGAAGCGTCGCCACCGCACGGCGGCTCCTGTGGCCACTACGACAGGCCCTTAGCCCGCATAATAGGATCCTATGTAGCCGTAAATACTGCAGTGATGCCAGTCTTTGCAGAATGGTCTAGTTTAAAAGTTAAGTTACGTGCTTACAAGTCTTGTCGGTATTGATGTCTATTTTTTATATACTGTGACATGTTGAGCGCTTGTTAGGGTCCTGAAAAGCTTGTAAACTGCCAAAAATAAAAGTAGAGTTGCTAAATCTATCACCGGATATCTGCTTTCATATCCTTCTACAGACAGATCCCGAGGCTTGGATTTAAATAAAATGAATATACATAATAATATTAGGAATGAAACGAAACAGAAGGGCTTCCTCAAAAAGCTTTAAATTATGCACTATATTTCGGAAACTAGCAGGACATTGAAGAACACATTGAGGAGCAGCGACGCAGTGAAATTCTAGAGTGCAGAGATTTAGAATTGTGTCCTCTAGTAGGTATACTAGTAAAGCTGTACACTAGTGTACAGTTTGGAGGTGGCAGTGTCATGGTGCCTGTGTTGTTTTGCAGCCATGGACTGCTGCTCTCGTCGCGCTGAGTAATAGACTAAATGCACTGAATAACAAACGAAATTCACTGCATAGCAGACTAGATGCACTGAATATCACACTAAATAACAGACTAAAAGCACTGAATAACAGACTGAATTCACAGAGGTGCAGGAACATGCTTCAAGATCATGTTACTGTATCCCAATATTCCAAAATTCAGCACGTGACGCTCACATTACCATACAATATAATGGCTCATGCCATAAGGCTGCGTTGGTTATGAGTTTATATAAAAGAGCAAGATTTTGAAATTATGGATTGACTTCCCCCCCCCCTAGTAAAAATGGGAGTGAAAACCATTGGCATAGTTTTGGAACACGTGCGAGGGCTAGGAATCCAATAAGCGCTTGCAAATATAATGGTTTAAACTTCAAGGGGAATGCGGTAAAATGGCCCCAAGATATATATCTCTTTATCTTCAGCATATGCAGCCTTGAAGCTGGTAACTGTGTTGGAAAATAAGAGATTATTTACGGATGTTTTTATTTTTATTTTTTGTTCTTTTCAGAATGTAACAATTTACTCTTGGTAAAATACGATTCTCTACACTAATCGTCGCTCGCATATTTTGCAGCATTAAATTTCATTTGTTTTACCTTTTCTTCCTATCTTCAAAACAGCTGAAATTTATGTACCTACCTTGTTTATATACCTAGGCACCATCTAACTTTTTTTAAAATGTCAGCTAAATCCAATATTTAGGATTCAAACAAGCTGCCCCATCGTCAATAGTGCATATCATGTGAAACTTCTTAAAACAGGCAATATTAAAATGTCAGCAATGGAAAACTTTTCATACTTTAATCTTAGAGATAGAGAAATATGCAAGCTATAGCATTACATAAGCAACAGTGGCAGTTAACAAGAAGAGACTGTAAGAAACCATCACCAGCAGAACATCAAAAACATCCGAGGAAACTGATGAAAACAAAAAGGCAAGGAAAACCACTTAATAATTATTACGATTAGTCGCGAATCTCTCTAAAAGGGCTCTTCCTTTATGTCGCGGTGGCCAGTAGAATTTGGTAAAAAAATACTGAATATTACAGCAACACTTTAAAATGACCGCAATTTTTACGGGAAAAGTACAGTAGGGCAGCAAGAATCCCTTTAAAAGTCCTTAAAAAATACAGATTTTTATACAGCGTATCTAGGACTCATCCGTAGCTAGTTAGCTACCTTAACTATCTACTAAACTCTATTCTGCAGTTTGTCAGCGGACGTCTGTACACAGCAACGACCATGTTATTGTTGCTAACGACTTTTTCAGGCATAGCCTTTCGCAAAGATTCTGCCCATTTGGCTCCTCTTATTTGTGCGAAAGAATCCCTAGCAAAAAAAAAAAAAAATGTTTAGTGATGCAGTTGGCTACTCAGAGGGAAGGGTTGCAGCGCACCAGTGCTTGCATTGTAAAGTCTGCACAAATTTGTATCGCTACTTTCATTGCAGGATACAATCTGTATCATATTAGCTATTTGCTGTGAAAGCGGAAATCCATGAAATGTGGTATATATATTATGCTACATTTTAGAACACATGATAAGACACCTCTGCTATGATTTAGAAACGCACACGGTACCAAAAAAGTGAAGTAGAACATTATCTTGGTCAAGTGTCTACAACCCTCGAATAGAACAATAATCGAGAATCCATTTTAAGTCATCTACCTGCACCGACATGCATACACTAAATTTAAACCAGAAAATATTTAAAATAAACGTAAAGTGAGGCATTTGCATAAGTTAGATTGGATTGATGGATGGCTGTAGACGTTCCAAGAAGCCCATTCTTAGAGAGCAGCGATGACTAACGCTCTATGAGCTATTGCTTTGCGTAACAAAGCTTCACTTGAAACTAAAAAGAGATCTTTCCTATATTATTGGACCAAAACCTGTAGGGCGTTTTCCTGCATTACAATGCCTCTTCACTACTCAATTAAATAGCCTCTTTCATTAAGAAAATAGAGCACTCTCAGAGCAGATACCTCCGCCAAGCGGTACACTGTTAATGAAAAAGTTTATATAGTCCTGAACCTAGAATTTCTTCTTTACCATCACCAAAATTTGATCATTTGTGCCTCTTGACTTCAATAACAGTTTCTGAAATTTTCTTGAGGATCCATCAATAAATTTCTGAGTTATATTCAGACAAATATAATTATATTCAAACTCACAAACAGACGAACCAAACATCACCAAAATTTAGTCATTTGTTCCTGTTAACAATTCTTATAATGCCTACAAATTTCATGAATATCCGTCTGTAACTTTTTGAGTTATGTTCTGATAACATTAGTCAAACGGACAATCCGATCATCACCAAAATTTTGAAATATGTTTCTTTCAACATCTCCAACAATTCATGCAAATTTCACATATATTCGTTCATAGCTTTTATTTGGGCTATGCTACTGACAAATATAAATTAAACATATAGACAAACTGACAAGCAGAACACAAAAACTGGTCATTTGGTTTTCGAACGTTCCCAACAATTCCCAACGTTCCCAAATTTATGGAGATCCATCCGTAATTTTTTGAATTATATTACCATGTAAAAAGAGGCTGACAGACAAACGGTTAAGTGGCTCCTAACATATACTGTACCTAACAATCCGTGGGTAAATTTCGTAAAGAATCGTCCATAATTTTTTTATTTATCTTGATGACACACGTACAAAAAATAACAAAGGAACACGAAAAACAATAACCTTCTTGGCGGAGGTAATACGGATTATATAAAGCCACAATTGTGGTATGGATCAAGTGCGTTACTGTACTGTAAATAAAACAGTCCAGGAAAATTAAGATATTTGCCCTTGAAGATAAAAGCAAAAACATTGCAAGAGTGGCAGCTTCATGACAGCGACACAGGCTTCTGGGGGCTCCCCCTAGCAAACAATTCTTTGAATCCTATGCAAATCCAGCAAATATCACTAAAGCCTGCGAGAAGAAGGGGAAAATAGACACGACAATTTGCTTTCGGAAGCAAACCTCAGAAAACAGGAAAGAGTTTTCTGATATTGCGATCTTTCCGGGCAAGTTTGGTGGGCAGCTACTCAGCAGCGGCGGATGGTAAAATAATGTAACAACAGTCGGCACAAAGAAGAAAATTAAAACGATAGACATCAAAACATATATATAGTCAGTGAAGTATATGCGTGATATTCCTTTTTTGAAACAGATAATATGTATGTCTGGAAAAAGTAGAGAAACTGGGCATTACTGCAGTAGTGTTCGGTGATCAAATTATTGGATTAGGTAGTTTGGCATAGACGGACCAACGAACCCATTCCCAAAGAAGAATCACAGCCGTGGTTTCGGCTAGGTCTAGGCTATCGCTATAATGTCAAGCAAAAAAAAAAAAAAAATTAAGAGCGTTTAACGGACAGCGGCAGCCATGCAGTGAGTTGATTTATTAGGTTGTACGCAAAAGGAAATAGTGAAAAAATAGACTTTCCAATCAAGATCTAATTACTGCCAAGCAGCGTTTGTGTTCTAATACAACGCTCTGCGCCATAAGACTAATACGAAGGCTGGGAGGAGCTGACAGATCGCGTTATGCTCGTTGTTCATTGCGTGCCTGTTACTGACATGCAGTTGAACTTGATCAAATAAAATCTGGTCAAGTTCGTCAAACAAAATTCAAGTTCTTCAGTACAGCAGAAAAAAAAATAATAATTACCATGCAAGATAATCTTGCATTTCCCTGTTTTTCTTCTCAAACTCAAAGCAATTCAAGACAATTATGGATAATTAAACTTGTAGTCGAAACATTTTACCAGCAAAATTTAGAATTAATTGGCTGAACAAAAAGCCTCTGCCAAGCAGACAGAATAAATGTGATATATAATTATTGCATTTGTTTGTACTTCTCAACTTCACAAGCTCTCAGTGAAGGTATGATAGAACAAATTATCAAATAAGGAATGAATAGTATCTTGCACTGAGGAATTAGGTTATACACATTCCTTGTTTTGCTTTTATTGGAGACGTTAGCGATACGCAAGCGTGGGCACAAAGAAATCTCTAGTCAAGATGGGCAAGCGCTTCACCCGAACGCACTTGGTGGCGAAGAAGAAATACACTTGTTCGTGCTGCATATATCACGCACCAAGAACTCTGATAATTAGTTATTCATGCAAGCAACTCAACTAGAAGCATCATGGATTTTTTAGAGCTGCGGGAACTAATTACGTGTGCTATATTTAGTACAAAGAACGTGCTTGTATGGTTCTTTCATGAAAAATTTTATGATTTAAGTGCAGCTTTCTTTTCGCGTAAATTATTCTGCGCATATAATGTTTCATTGGCAGTTTTGCATCATCGTAAATCATACACATTAACTATGCTGTTAAATTTGTGCTTATGGCCGGCCAACAAGATAACAGCATCAACAATGCCGAATCCCAAGCGCTCCGCAGAGATGTTAAAATAGGAAATTGTCTCCAATCGAACTTATAACGCCATTTCTAGTGTGGCGGCCCGCGGCTATAGAGTTCTATTTCAGGAGGCTAGTAATACACACAAGGTTTTCGTTATCTGCCAGGGTAACGGTTCTGAAAATGCACGCATTCAGTGAATTCACATTGTATCAAAACGTTGTTGTACAGTATAAGGGGTTACGCTTCATAACCCCGTTTTTTATCCCTGAATGGCATACCTTACCCATTTTCATAATAATACTGCAATACAGTGCAACTGAAAGACAGCAGTGATTGTATATTTCTACAAATTATATGGAAATCTGTTCAAATAAGAAAGAAAGAGTAGATATGCACTATTTCTGGAATTAATTCTCCGCATAAAGATAGCATATGAGTGACTTTTCTCGCATAAAGAGAATCAATACAAATTATTGTCCGTTCGCATAAAAACGAAAGCGATAGAACGAGAAATAGATATATTTATATACTAGAACATGGCCTGTGATTATTTTTAAATCTCAGCAGCAATCCTTTAATTCATGAAAGAATCCCAGTATATAGAAAAACGCAGTCTTGCTAATTGATTGCTTACTTGCTTGCCTTTCCTTAACGATATAAAGAATTAGATAGGAGAAAACTTATCTGTGCGAGCGGCAGGGGGCCGCTGTTCTATCAAATTTTGGAAATTGAAGGAGTGAAGTCAACTGCTTCTAGCTGGCCGCATAGATACGGAGCTTTAGTTCCATTGTGAATATTGTAGTTTTTCTGAGTTCATAACGCGAAAATTAAGTAGATCAACAAAGGAAATGGATAACACTATTATAACTTTGAGCTCACCAGTTTTGTTAGTTACTAAAATATTTTTTTAACAGAACCACGAGGGAGAGTGACGGTAACAGGATTCATTGACAAAATAATTGTGTTTTTCAATCACTTGATGGAGGGCGCGGGGCCACTGTAGTACAACAGACATCCCGGAGAGTACCTGCACAGCACCGGCACCTCGTTTGCCAATAGCGGCTACTGATCAAAGGGTTACATACCAACAGTGAAGAGCTTGAACAGGAATTTCTATTCGATGTTCTCTTCCCAGAACCAATGCCTCAGTGTGGCTGAGATAGCTATGAGTTTCAGAATATTCTTGCCCAGCTGCAGACACAGTAGGCAGATGAGAATGTTTACCAGCAACTATATGTGGCTACGGAAATCTCTATTTTATCCTATGTGAAGCTGACTAAACAAAGGCAATGTGTAGCGAGCTGTCGTGACTGCGAATATAAGTGTTATTGTGGCTTGTAAGATGCAGGTTTTTATTACCTCCGTCAAGGAGGTTAATGTTTTCGTAGTGTTTGTGTGTCTGACTGTTTGTCTCTTTGTATGTTTTTCTGTAGGTCTGTCATCAAGATCACTCAAAAAGATATGAACCGATTTGGGTGAAATTTACAGGGATTGTTAGGTATGTTAGGAGGAACAGATGATTAACTTTTGGTGAAGATATGTCCATCCGTTTGTTTGTCTGCCTCATTTTTCTCAATGCCATAACTCAAAAAATTATGGATGGATTTTGATGAAATTAACATGAGTTGTTAGGTATATAACAAAAAGTAAACGACCAAATTTTGATAATGATCCGTTTGTTCGTTCGTTTGTCGTTGTTTTTAATTTAATGCTTGTTAGCAAAATAACTCAAAAAATAACGAATGGATCTTTGTGAAATTTATGGGGGTTGTTAGCAAGGTTAAAAGACATAAATGATTAAATTTTGGTGCAGATCGGTTTGTTCGTTTGTATGTTTGACTTATGTTTGTCGTAACGTTTGTTAGCAGGATAACTCAAAAAGTTTTGAACGGATCTTCGTGAAAATTGCACAAGCTGTTATTACTATGAAAAGGCACAAAAGATTAGATTTTGGAGTTTATTATGCAAAAAAATTATGGTTTCAGAGCCAATTGAATTATTTGCTACCGTTGCCTCACTCGGCGGAGGTATGCGCTCTCAGAGTACTCTATTTTTTTATTATATTGGATTCTCTCGTAAATAGATATACCAAATCAAACACCAAACTTACCGAACGTTAAGGCCATATACTGCGTTCATCATCTAGAGATTTTTGCACCAAATAAAATGACAGTTGTTCCTCATTCGCCATAATTAGTCCGACCTGGCATCGTATGACTTGTTTTTAAACAAAAAAAAATGGAAATAAAATTTGTGATAGTGAAGGTGATTCAAGAGGAACCGCAAATGGTGCTAAAATACCTTACGAAAAGTAAATTCAGTGCACAGAATAACCATTGGCAGCAGTGTATGCTCTTCCCAGGAGACAACTTGGAAGCTGACTGTGGTGAATAGTATAAAGGCATGGTATAATTTTCTTGCATTGTGGATTGCGGAAAATTTTTGGATAGTAGCTATCGCGTAATTAGCGTAGGTCGGAGAGAGATTTCGTCTATTTACTCCAGGATAAAGTGTTAGCCTTGTGCATGCCCTGTGTTGCCGCTCATGCCATCTGATATTCCAAGCAGTGCGAAACGTCTCACTGTATCTGTTTACAGCTGAACCCAGCATTCAGAAATCAAATGCATCAAATGCACTCTAAGCCACTCCTTCGAAAGACAATCATCAATATGGACAAGAATGCGTGCAATTTTTCTTCTCTTAAAAAATAAAATAGGAAATAAAACGCAATCCTATGCCTGCAAGGCCACCCAAAGCGGAGTCGTAAATACCGAAGGCAGTTTTTGTTCTGAGACCGAAATGTACGGCAAGACAACACGAAGGAATCAGACAACGGTCGTAAATCTCCGCCTCAGATGTCTAACGCGTTCATTTATTATTATGCCGATAAAAATATAGATTTGAAAAACGGTATGAATTATGCGCAGCGAGAACTAGAGAGAGCACAATGGAAAATCGAAATAGAAAACGTGCTAGATTACGTATGGTAGAATTAGTGAACTGAAGTAAAATTATGCGAATGACGCATACTAGGGAAAAGTATATAAGTCACTAAATATGCAAATCACAAACTGATCAACGTAGACATCTCGGCAGCAGATAACTAATTTTTGTTAGAGTTCGCTCATCAGAAGAGATAATTGATTCAATACTTGGTGTTGAACAGAGAAAATTAATTTTAAATCACATATAAGAAATATACGAAAACACAATCAACCCTTCTACTTCATGACTAATCAAGCCTCTTTTACAGGATTAATACCATTTAGAATATTTCTTCAGCACAACAAATGAAGAGGTAGAGGTCCGAAAGCCGACAAAGCAGAAGACAGCGGCCAGCGATGCCGCCGCAGCGAACGACGCTGACCCCAAAACTTCCGAGGGAAAAGTCCACGCAATTTAAGGACGTTAATCCATAGAGCTTTAGGAAAGCAAGGAACTAAAAGAATGCAAGAATTAAGCCCTTCGGGGATCCTCCAGTTAATATCCTTCTGATTTACGGGCTCCAGTTCCGTTAATCCCAGGCGTTCCCGAGAGCCTCGAGCGCCTCGCCCGTTTTTACCGTTTAAATCCAGTTTAATTTGAAAAATTGCGCCCACTCAAAAAGAGGAAGTCTTTCGTCTCAGTATTGACGCCTGAGGAAAGACAAGTGAAGGTTGAAGAAAGAAAATACTTTATCGCAGTCTTCCATTCCTAGTTTTACCATGGCGACGGTTAAGAAAAAGGTGAAGCAAGCGGAGAAAAAAATATGGTCGGAAAAATTACATCGGAGATATATTCTGAGTGTTCAAGCATTTCTAATACTGACCCTTGCAACAATGTCTGTGGTATTACTTGGCAAAGAGTAATACATGCCATGCACACTAGGGTGGAGCGAAAAAACTTTCGAAATATTTTTTCCAGTGGTGTGATTTTGTTGCCATGCTGTATAGGATTGATTATGTTAAAAGGGTTTTCCAAAAACCTAGCATCTTGAGGTGCCCCAAGTCTGTTGAAAATTCTGAATTTTATAGATTTTTATTCATATTTTGGAATTAAATAAAGTGCTGGATGGTCAAAACATTCATTTATACATTTTTTAAAGTTGATTGCACAATGATAAGCAACTACACTAAACTAAAGAACGTACTATAAGCTCCTAAACAGTAATTAAAAATCTATGAAACTTGCAAAAAAAATAATATTTAAATGTTATTAGCATGATACCACCTGAAGATGCTTGAAAAGACATTGCAGAGTTGAGTATGTTATTAGTATTATGAATTATTATTATTGGTATTGGATGTAGCTTCACGGTTTGTAATTATGATGTAAAGATAATTGCATTTTAGAAATTTTACAAAATTTAATATTCGTGAGGCACATCAAAATATGCATCTACACTTCTGTAATTTTAACATGATTGTTTTGAGGCATTTTGGCAACATAATATCGCTATTGGAAGTCACATTTCGTAAAAAGTTGCAACCCCCCCCCCCCTTCTTCGCACCACCCTAATGCACACGTCAGTGCGCAAGGCCGCACTTGGCAATGCGGTTTGCTTCTAACTCTAGATAATTATACATAGTACGTACAGTATGTCAATAGTCGTTACTGTTGGGTATTTATTGTAAATTGATCCTAATTTTCTTGATGAACACTTACCTTCTAGCAAAATAAATAGGATCAATGTACAGAACATACTGTAGAGTTAGACCTTAGATGAAAATAGCAAATATTGACCGTGCTTAACAATACCTATTTGCAATTACGTTATCAAGTTGAAATTATTCTTTTATAGATGATTGAGTAGCCTTCTGAGCTTGAAAAAAAATGATTAGCCCTAGGCTATAAGGGTTATATGCCGTAGAGTTAGGATACAGAACGAAGTGGCAATTTGCAAAACAATGCGAATCTGTTACGAATCGCATGAGAAATTTACGAGTATGACAATATCTTCTAAGATCATCGAGAACCAATTTGAGGAAATATATATGTTTAACCATCTTTGGTCGCCGTGCAAGGAACGTCAGCTTCAGATGGAAGTAACCCGTAGATTACCAGTACCAAATTGTTAAGCAGAATTGTGAAAAGTGGATGGAATTCTCTTGAAGCATAATCGAGTATTGCTCTAACACAACGCCCCATAGTTGTGCCCTGCATGGCTAAAGCCGATGCTGTTACGACGGATCTTATTACAAGATGCTCAATATCCGCAGAGCAAGTCTGGCACAGCGGTAAAATACGCGTTTGTGGCTTTTACCGCAACGTGCCGTTACCTGAGAACTTGCGATCAACATTTTATGCATGAAGACATGGCGTTAACGAAGCCCAGCGCAGCCCCATAAAAACAACGAAAACTTTGCAATGAACCATTACAGCGTGAGTTAAAAGTTCAACAAAAACAACTCAAGACGATGTAACCTAAGCAGCCCAGCCCCACAACGAGCAATGAGCCTGTGAACGCTTGGCAAGTGGAGGGGTTGTTTTCCTGCCGTAGCTGCGCAACAGCGATGAGGATATAAAACCTTCACCATGATTATTATTCCAAGTCTTATAAGATCCACGACTATAGATGTAAATGTTGTACTGAGAAAAGCTTGATAATGTGCGACACTACTATGAAGCTTTCTAATGTCATAGAAGACTGAATGATATCGAGTAATCCAGGAATGAAAAAAAGGTCTGTGGTTTAACACTCACACTTCTTTGCCAGAACTTTTTTCTTGACACTACACAACAACGATATTTCCTTTTGTCTTTAGTGTTACTGTGACTACACTGTGAGGAAAATTGACGCTTTTTGATGCACTTATATGCATTGTTGTCCCATATCCGAGACACACAAATGCATCATCAAGGGATCTTAGAGCATCATCATGACAAAGTTTAGTTAAATCTAATGTAATTATAATAATATTCATTTATTATCTCACTGAAAATAATATCCCTAACGAGGTATTTTCATTGCCTTAAGTGTAGACTTTGGAAGATGAGATGGTGAAGAGCAAGAGGAGCGAGCTCTGAGATGGAGAAGAGCAAGAGGAGCGAGCGCTGAGTTGGTGAAGAGCAAGAGGAACGAGCGCTGAGATGGTGAAGAGCAAGAGGAGCGAGCGCTGAGGTGGTGAAGAGCAAGAGGAGCGAGCGCTGAGAAAATCCGAGAATCAAACTCAGCCGGCGAGCGATTTTACATTCCTCCACAGTACAGACTCCATCTCCTATGCTTCATACTCCCAGTGCCATTCCGTCAAATTCTAAAATAATTAAGACAGAAAGAAAATCTACTTTATGTGCATCCACTGTATGCAAAACAATGAATAATTATCATTATAATTGTGAAGTTGAGAATTTTTCATGGTGATGTACATAGGAGTCCCATATATGCACTCAAGTTACGATGATACACTTAAATGTTTCAATTTTGGGAAATCCGATGATGCATCGAGATGTAACAAAATTAGGTAAAATTTTTGTAAGTGAATAGGTAAAATTTTTAATTACAATAGCGATCTGCATGGTAGTATGAAACCTTTATTCGCTTTGCGCGTACAACAAAACTACAAAGCTTTTACTCATACTTTCTATCAAAATATGTTTTCATTGCTGACAGTGTCCGTTGCAAATAACACACCTCACAAGCCATGAAACGCCTACGTGTATCCGTATTCTCTGTGGAACACCCATGTGAATTAAAATTTTTCTCAGCACTTGAGTTTTCTTGTCATTCCAAGAAAAAGTGTCATAAAACGCGATGCTGCCATGAAGCCTTGCAGTCTCAGAGAAGACCCAAAACACCAATTCAAACCAGCAGGTATTTCATATAATCAGAAGAAAGAACATAAAAGTGCGCAATTTATCCCCGGAAATTTACTATTATTTAGTGTAGAAGAGCTGCTTTCTTAATGTAAATGCACAACAGCGATGCGGCGGTAGAGCCTGGCTCTAACAATTTCCACAAAAAGTCCTACGGTGCTTGAAGAAAACTCATACAACTCAAAAAAATGATAATGACAATTAAAGCTCAATTCTATATGTAGAAACTGTTGAGATTTACAGGAATTCTACAGAAAAAAAAGGACTGACAATTCCTGCAGAGTAAGTATTTTCGTAATGCAATGCCACAACGAATTCTTCATTTAACTCCTTAAGTACGAACGTATTTCTTAAACATTTCAAATGATGCAATTTTTTCCAGATATCTCCATTTCGGTTGGTCCTCATAAGGTTAAGAATTACCAGTATCAGCAGCATAATTACCTATAATTAGCTTAGCTAAAAAGTTTCAAGAGAATAATTATTTTTCCCCATGAGCGATAATCGCTTTTAGCAGGCCGTTCTCTTTTTGATTGTGAATGTTTTTAACCGATTGATTTATAATGTCTGTACCTATGTGGAGAACAATAAAGGTGTAAATGTGTAAAGGCTGATGATGCAATTGGATGAAACCAATTTGTGGAAAAATCAGTCACAGGAGTTCGTAGGAGGCCAAGACAAAGTGGTCGTTCTTTCGTTTACTGGTTCTGAACCTGCTTTTAGCGAAAGTTATTACAAATACATCTGAATTTATTCTAACGTTCCCAGGCGTACAGGAAAACTAAATAATAAACTATAGAGAAGCACTCTGACAGCAAATACCTCCGTGAAGCAGGGCCTCGTTAAGTGAAAGATTCATATGATCCTGAACCAGGATTTTTTTTTATCATCATTTAAAGTTGGTCACCTGTACTGCTCTGACATTTCTGATAGTTCTTGCAATTTTCTAGACGATGTGCTCGCAAATTTTTTTTTAATCATGTTCTGACTCAATATATCAGAAACCGATCATCACAAAATTTTTGTCATTTATGCCTTTCAACATTTCCAACAATTTCTACAAATTTCATAAAGACACGGCCATAACTCTTGCGTTATTCTACTGACCAACATGAAAAATATAGAGGCAAACAACAAACTTACTGCTAGATTATCAAAAACATTTGGTCAGCTGCTCTTCGTAACATTCCCAACAATTCCTGCAAATTTAATGAAGATAAGATCTGTTCATAACTGTTTCGGGAATGTTGAAAGAAAAAAACAGGCTGATAAACAGAAAATGGCTGAGCGTTTCTTCACGGAAAGTTAATTATTTACTCCTCCTAACATATCCAGCAATCATTGTAAATATTATGAACATCCGTTGATAACTTTAAGCAAACAGACAAACTCCGACAAACATAACGTTCTTCGCGGAGGATAATAATATCTCATGCAAAGTTTTACTTACAACTAAAAATAGATAATAAATTTTTAGTACCTACTACAAAAAGTTAATACTTACCAGATGCAGACCAATTTCAGATATTCCTGATGATTTTCGGAGCGTTTCGAATTAAGGTAAGCTGGGTTAAGTATGCACTTCTCCACTTAAAATGTATCCATGCACTTCTCCACTTAAAATGTATCACTAGTGAAAGATTCGATCGGACTGCGTGTGTAAACACTTCGTGGGGGTCAATGGCACTATATCTTTAAGGTTGGTGGGGTATTACTCTGAAAAATGAAAAAAATATTTAACATTGAACAAACAATGCATAATTTCATTACATAAATGGATAATAACGCTAAAAAAAATCGTTTCTAACGCACGCTTTAATTGTACTAGGTAGGTTTTAGTTTAATATACGCGGAAATAGCGATAAATCTGTGATTCCCATTGGATGTCAAATATCATTGTATACTTCTCGATCATATTTGGACATCACATTTCCATAATTTGTGAGCAACTAAATTGTTGAACGAATTTGGTTTGTTGAAAAATTCGTACACACTAAGGCGACTATCTCCGCTCAAGCAGAGCTGTTTGATGACTGAGATGCAAACTTAAACTCTCAGCAGCACAAGTCTCCTTTCCATAACTAGTGTTTGTTACTAAAGGAGAGGAGAACTATACAGCGTCCTCGCGAAGACCCATAGCCTGCAGCATGGTATACACAGTAAGTATATGAAACTATAATGAAAGACACAGAAACAAGACACTCTCAGCATATTCTTGACTGAGCCCACAAAGTTGGCCAACCCTTGGCGACACAAGGTGCTGTAGCCAAGGCATCCTGGCAGGGGCAGGATATTAGAGTTACAGACTCGTACAAGCTAGTATGGGGGATCAAGTCTTTCTGCTAGACAAGTGGATTCTTCAGGTCTTCGTCTGCCTGAGTCTGTATTTCTTGTATTGATTAAGAAGCAATACGGAGATATTGTCCCTAACGGTATGTAGTTAAAAGTGCTTGGGCGGTCGTAGTTGTCACATAAGCCTTCCGTTTCTGATGTCATTGCTCTGACGGTCTGTGCACTTCTCTGCGGACAGCGGCCATTTACGTAGCTTTAGCATGAATGAATGCATAAGGATTGTCCACCCAAGGTATTCGGTCAAACTGACTTTACCTTTACCATTATCTTCGCTGTACTAAGGCGAGCAGTAGAGTAGTATATCTGCACTTGGAAAGTAAATGACATTGGGTAGTTAAAGTCTTAAGTGAGTCATGTAAGCCAGTGTTTCTAGAGACACTAAACCATTTTAGATATAAGGCTAGAAACATCAACAGGGAACAATTAATTTTTTTGCGACTATTAGATTTACTGATGTATATGTATACCTAGTTTTATATTTATTGAAAGGAAAAATGTATAACTTTTGTCATCCTTAAATACGAAATGTTACTGATTGCACTAGTTAGTTGCAATAAATCAAGACTCTTCCTGTGTGCAACGTGCATCACCGTACATACTGATTCTAAGTAAAGAATTAGCTAGAGGTCAGAAGCCTGCATTCATTGGGGCCTAGCCTTTAAAGTAAAAAAAGGCCGGTGCTGCAGACCTGCACCATCTTATTTTTTTTGTTTGTTGGGCCGCAACTGACAGCAGGCGAACGCAAGTGGCAGCACCGGCATCAGGTGTTACACAAGCAGAGGTGCAAAGGGACTCTACGGACAGCGAAACCATAGCATAAATTTCAACACCTGGCCCACCAGAGCAGACTACTGCGCAGTTTCCTCCATTGGAATATATTCTGACAGTGTCCAGCTGAAGCTGACCATCTGTACCTCCATAGACTACTTTGCATTCACCTCGCAGCTCGTAATTCGTTAGCAAAAGAAGGTGTTATACAAATAAATAGTCTGCTATATATGTGAATAGTTGAAACTTCGAGGTAGTCCATTAATGGTCATGAACTGCACTTATTAACTTCAGCTAATAAAAAGCTGTGTTCTTCAGCGGCTCCAGGGCAGCATTGGAGGACGTCTGCATGACTGGAAAAACGAGAACATTTTGTCGCTAAATTACCTTTGCTCCCGTGAGCCCTGACGTATGTGTGGGGTACTTGGACCAGTGTAGCTAAAGTGTTGGTAAACGGCGATGTCAAGAATGGGGAAGCAGAACTTTTGAACATAACTTTTCATGATCTAAAATTACATCAGCATTAATGCTTCTTATTCTTAAAATAAAGAGCAAGGCGAAAATCGCTAATCGTAAAGTCATTTTATTAAGATACTTGAATTCATCCTCTGATAAAATTGAACGTTTCGGACAAACAGTCCATCTTCAGCAAAATCTGTAAAACAATAAACGAAAATTTTGT
>LQNS02278165.1:20501253-20512833 GCA_001587735.2 Parhyale hawaiensis
ACAAAATTTTCGTTTATTGTTTTACAGATTTTGCTGAAGATGGACTGTTTGTCCGAAACGTTCAATTTTATCAGAGGATGAATTCAAGTATCTTAATAAAATGACTTTACGATTAGCGATTTTCGCCTTGCTCTTTATTTTAAGAATAACTTTTCATTTCTTAGGCCCACGCTAGTATGTTTCCACTACCAAGGCTATTTACGTTGGGCTTCCAGCCTGATCTTTTCAGATACTATAAGAAATGAAAGCAGTCGTTACCACTGCTGCAAGTCACTGACTTCCGCCTTGCCGTACTTACGAAATTTACAGCGAAAAGAAAGATCAATCGTTCGAATTCGCCAGCAATGTTGCCTAGTTATGCCACTCAGTTATATCAAAATTCGGATACATTGGTTATTAAGTACAGTGTGTCACAGTGACACTGTGTGCATCAAGCGTGAAAGAAAATAGACAGGTAACAAGGTACACGGATAAATACATGACGGGCTTTATAACCCGTGACAGAAGTGAAAGAGTTGATTATGTTTTTGTTCTGTATGTGTCCCACACGAAAGCTTCCAGAAGAAATTGAGCTAATCTTCATAATCTCTTGCAGGCAGTCAGGTGAGTTGACCTATACATGAAAAACCGCAGAAACGGCCAACTCAGCTTATTTATCTTTCCCTAGCGGGTGATCTTACTCCGCGAGGCGTGAAAGTTGTTGCATTGTTTGATAAGATCCCCAATTGACAAGAGAAATTGATCTACAGCTAATATTTTTTCTAATATTCAACGAAGGCTACTACTTTTAAAACTTTAGCGATAACATCACTTAGAAAACATATGTCCCCACGGTTGCTGAGCAAATATTACAATAGAAACTAAGTGTTTGAAGTGTTTATGCAGAAAAAACGTGCATCATGAAGCCTGAAATCAACCACCTCTTCTCTTCTATAAACGCTGTCCGTTAAAATTGTTACTGCCAACATGGTGAGGAGCGCATACGTTCTCGTCAATTCTAAAAATTCTTTCAAATTCAATCTTTTGGTATTATGCTTCATAGAATGCATTATTTTAAAAGCTGAATCTTTCGAATCACTCAACAATTTTATCCATTTTGCAGACAAATTAATCCCTGACCAGGATCTTTTGGTGGCAAATCTCTATCAGAAAATAACTATGCATCAATTCTATGTAGATAGGTTTGCATTAAAGAACAATAATATCAGCTCAGCGCCTAAAATACACTGCACTTTTGTAATTAGAAACACGAGAATGAGGCGAGAGCAGCATGCGGAAAAAACCCGCACCTGTGACGAAGAGCTCACTAGAGCCCACCAATGGCAGCAGCAGCAGCAGCCGAGCTTCAACCAATAGACACCTGCAAATAGAGCTGATCAATCAACGCTCCAAAAGCGAGGTTCTGATTCTTCAGTTCAACAAAGCATCGCGTTCCTCACTATGCAATCGAACGAGTTTCCGTGTGGTTGTCGCAAACTAATCAGCATTAAGAAATTACAGAGCTTCGTTAAAAAAAACATGAAGTCGTCCGATCCGACAGTACGATACCATTTCGCTAATTGGAATCGCCCAAACGAAATAATTGTGCAGGCTTAACACGTACTGTTTTTATATGATAAATACTGGACTGGCGTGGACAGGCTGTTGCATCTACATAGACTTTTCCAGTGCAATTAAAATGGTGATCACTTCATCGCGGTAATATTAGATCATTGCACCCCTTTCATTGGCAATGTTTTTTATTGCATTATATTAATGGCCTCTCCAAATGCCAGGTAAGTTTCCAGTTGTCCTCGCGCCGCTTCGTTCACTTACAGCCGCAACGAAATATTGAGAAGCAACGTAAACGTTCCGCCAAGTTGGTGCATTTTTACAAGACTTATAAGACTATGCACATGTAAAAAGTTGCAAGAATCGAGTTGCAGCAAGCAAATTTACAACCCTCCAGCTCCCCTTACCGCAAGTTGGTATTCATCCTCTACCGAGCACTTCTTTACCATATATTATGATCGGTTCATTAATACCATATGTCAAACTTGAAGTAAAAGGGTATTGTTGGAAAAAGATGTTTTCACAGCGCATGTTAGACAATCTCTCACCTCAGTAAAGTCATCAATATTGCACTTTTACGATAACCTTTCATTATAAATTTAGGAACTTATGTCGATGAATTACTAACCATACAAATATGCTAACCGAGTGTTCAGTTATGAACTAACCACGCTGATGATTAGATAGTAAATTTAACAGAGTTTTGTTGATTCTATTTAGCATCCATAATATTTCATTGCACAGTTAGAAATTGACGTTGATGAAGAAATCAAATGCGATAATTGAAAGCCCAGTTCAAGAATAGCCATGTTGATAATTGCGGTGCAAATTTACTTCTGTAGACCAGTAACGATGGCCGAATGTCCTTGGGCTTTATAGAATATTGCACATGGAAAGTTATTCTGATACGAGAAGTTGTTACCACGGCTCTGCGCACTAGAAAATGTATTAATGGTATATACTTTAGACGTTCATGAGCGAGGGAATGGTAATACGAGGCGATTTCTATAGTTATAGTACACCGGTATAGAATTGGAACATTTAAATGTTGTCTTAGAAAATATATGCCTTTAAGGAACCGTAGGAAGAAATATAAAGACAGGTAGAGTGCAGAGAGGATACAGGTCTGAAAAGCAAGGGAATTTGAACAGATATATCTTTATCAAGATAAAATATTTTAGAACGTTTATGAATATAGTCCCCTATACCATTACGATGAGGAAAATAAGCATCCATCTTTGTCTTGACGTGTTGTTTGGTGTTTATTTCTTCTCGTATCAAATCTTCCTCCTCTTTTCCTATACTGTTTTCCATTTTTTCATATTTTCACCATAGAACGTTGAAGAATTTGAAATCCCTAAGTACTGCGACAGAACCTTTCTTGGTTCTATTCGGACTTTACTGTAGGTATATCCGAGCACTGTAACTGCGACAGAATGTACACCAGCTAAACATCCATAGTTGTGAATGAAGTAAATAGGAAATAATAAATAACACTTTTATTTTTGCCTAATCCCTGATGGATAGTTATTTATTTTATACTGTTGCATTAATAAAGTCTGTTTTTGATCTTAACTACAAAACGAGCGCGGTGTTAAACATTTAAAGACTCCACTTCGTATGTCTTTACATTTTCAATCGTATGGTAGTTTGCTTCTGATCCGACTACGAACAAAATTTCAATGGATTGAATTCGTCGGGTGATTGAGGAGGAAATTTTTAAAACTGCATAATAATTTTACAGTTCTGGTCTCACATTCAGACATGCACGGAATAATTCTATCCAATGCTCAGGGGAAGCAATATTCAAATTTAAGTTCCGCTGTGAGCGAGTTTGCAGTCACGTTCAGCAGCAAAAATGCAAGCGATTTTTATTGCTTGAAAACATCCAAAAATTTGACGCTGCAATAAGCCATGTCCATCAAGCTAAGTCGGTGAATATTGGGGGCCATTGTAACATATATTACTTCTTTCATTTAGCAGCATCGGAAATACGTTCCATTGCGTCATAAAAAAATATGTATATACTGTACATACTAGCATGAGATGAAGTTCCTGGCTTAAGGTTGCAGCGGGTTAGATTATACTAGCAGTGGGCACGAAATATGATAATTGAAGAGAGGGAGTCCTAAAGTGACTACGAAGCAATGTTACATGCAAGGACGTCGTGATGGCAGGGGTGGGCAGCTGGTGAATGTCCCATTCAAATATTGAAACCGTCCTAGCACAGGCGAAGTGGTGCAGCAGGTTAGTCGTGTGTATGCGCTGACGGAGAGAATGCCTACTATCTTTTCTTATAACTCCACAGTTAAATTCTTTGCCTATTATAGAAATTGAGAAATTAGAGACAGAGAAGCGCCCTTCGAAATTATCACATGAAATTCACAGCTTTTATCGACGTTTCTTGGCAAACCGTTGGTATAGATGTCCTCGGCCCAAATATTAACATATACAGTCTGGAAAAGTTTACCTGGCATACACCGATGTTAAAACTCATGCGCGACTCCAATGTTTAAATTAAATATCCATGCAACTCGGCGTTGGCTTTGAAACTTTTTAATGGTGCGCTCCTGAGTGAAGCCTTCCGTCGCTTAATCGTTGGTCAGGCTTTATTAAATTCAATAAGTGTTGATATTTCTTTTAAAAAATTAGGATGAAACGCTGTTCGTTCGTCCCATTGGGATTTGTGAATTTTGTAGAGCTGAAACTGAGCGACGGAGTTCCCGTAAAATTTCCAGGAAGTTTTCTCACCTTTTTACACTATTCGAACTTTGAAAACGAGAGGCGACGCTTCACGTCAGTCTGAGCTTTAGCTAATTGACGTTCATTTATTCCGATAGCTACTTTCTGAAAAACAGGACAAACAAACATGCGGACGAATGGATCTTGACTGGTAATAAGTTACCATCTATTCAGCCTATATAACATGCCTAGCAACGCCTGTAATTTCATAGCTTTTTCCACAACTTTTTGAGTTTACTTAGTGACAGACAAGTAACAAACAGAGAGACAGACAAGCTTAGACAAAAACATTACATCCTTGGCGGAGGTAACCAAAAACTGACTATTCAGTAGTTACATGCATTAGAAAAGATTGGGAGGTAGGCTCTTCAAGGTATTCGTTCGATATAAAGAAAATTACGGAACTTAGTAGATAAATGGTGTGCATCAGAAATACCAAAAAGTCCGGTAAAAATGACGGCATTTCTCTAAATTTACCGAGCGTTCAGAGAAAAAAAAAAATGAAGTCTTTGGGCAAGGATCCGAACCTCCATCCAAACCGTTGAAGAAGTTGTCGGCGTCGACTCATTAACCGAATGTGCTTTGAGATAAGTACTTGAACCTGACTCCTTATTGACAACAATGGGTATTTTCCATGATGAAATCATGTACAAATTTTGTCGTAATGAGAATGTTCTTTTGTAAAGCCGTAATTCATTGGTATTGTGGTATATGCAATAATTATGCATCTGCTAAGTGCTGTAGTCAGCAAAGCATGTATGCTCGGTTGGTGCTGTGTTGAAATTAAGTGGGTACATTTGTTAAAAAAAATATTGATAAAGTGCTATTGCGCGATTGTAGAAGCATTACAGAATAAAGCTACTATGCTGCCAATTTTTACGTATTTTATTAAGTTTGTCACAGATTACCGTATGTTAAATGACATGGCACCTGAAACTCAAAAAACTGTAATAAGTATCTAGAGAGACCAATGAACCTACCCACGAGATCCCACTTCACACATAAGAGAGACAATACCCGATTTTACGGCACTGCCACTTAGCACCACGTAAAATAGGAGCATATAACCAGTAACAGAAATTACGTTATATATGTCATGGATCAGAAAATGAAGATTTCCGTAGAATGCGGTGTTTCCTCTATTACATTTAATTTATGAATTTTTTGCATGCAGGGTAGCCGTTGAGTATTATTGACTTTATGTACAGTGACGAACGGACGAACAGGATAAAAACTTGAAACAAGTTAACCCCTTCACTATGGTATGTAACCGGATGATTCTCACTGGCTGCGACAATGACCGTCACTCTGCAGCGAAAAGGTTAACCTTTAAATAAAAAATAAAAATAAAATAAAAAAACTGTCTAGGCCGTAGAAAATAACTGGCTAAAAAATGAGCCTTAACATTACAGATATAACTTTTGAACGAACTTCTAACGAACTTCGTCACTAACATTATGACTTTCTAAATCAACGTTCTGCACCAGTCTTACTTTTCAAATAGCTACTTATCATGATTAACATATATAACAGAAAATTAAAAAAAAAGACAGGGTATGAACAACGAGTTCCAACTCGTTATCTGCTCCGATGGTTAGCACTTCAAGAAGCCACGGGATCTTCTATGCCAATTAAAAGTTTAAGGAGGCTCATTAGTGTCGAGCGGCAGGACGGTGGCCCCGTTCAGCCATTGCCTCACTGGCACGAAGCGTCCAAAAAGTACCGAGATTTGCCGTATAAATCACGGCCCCATCGCCACCTAGCGCATTTGCAAGAGAAAAGAAGCGGCCGAGTTGCATGCCAAAATATCGCTTAGCTGCGACGGCCCGTGCATGAAATTAAGGAAGCGTTTGCAACTTTCGAAGCGCAGAAATTTTACGCCAGACAGGCGCGGGATCCTGATAATACAATATGCACGTCCCCCCCCCCCCCAATCCTCCAACTGTTGATTTCACAAGGTCAGTTTCCTGTAGAGAATGGTGCAATAAAGCATGTATGTATTGAGTATGCTTGCAAGATTTATTATGAGAGCTTCGCAAGCATAACTTATTCGGGCTACAATATAATTAAACTAGAGCACTCTGAGAGCGCATACCTCCGCCAAGTGAAGCAACGGTAGCAAAAAATTCAAATTGGCTCTGAAACCATAATTTTCTTCGTATAAACTCCGAAATCTAATCATTTGTGCCTTTTTATATTATTAACAGCTTGTTCAATTTTCTTGAAGATCCGTTCATAACNTTATGACAAACATGAGTCAAACATACAAACGAACAAACCGATCTGCACCAAAATTTGATCATTTATGTCTTTTAGCAATACTAACAACTCCTATAAATTTCATAAAGATCCATTCATTATTTTTTGAGTTATTGCGCTAACAAGCATAAAATTAAAAACAGTGGCAAACGAACAAGCGAATCATTACCAAAATTTGGTCATTTACTCTTTGTTATAAACCTAACAACTCATGTTAATTTAATCAAAATCCATTAATAACTTTTTGAGTTATAGCGTCGAGAAAAATGAGGCAGACAGACAAACAAACTAGCGGATCGACATAGCTTCACCAAAAGTTAATCAACTGTTTCTCCTAACATACCTGACAATCCTGCAAATTTCATCCAAATCGGTTCATAACTTTTTGAGTTATCTTGGTGACAGACAAACAGACAGACAAATAGACAGACAGACAGACAAACACGACGAAAACATAACCTCCTAGGCGGAGGTAAAAAAAACTCTTGCATGGAGTGGAAGAGAGGCTTACATTGCCCAAGTCCAACGAGTAAAATAAAAAACTAAACCGAATAAACCGAACCCACTTTTAAACTCCCAAACAAACAAGAATTTAGGACTCTCACCATAATAGAGTAAGATAAGGCCCTGGCTAGAAGTAAATTGAAGTAAAAGAACCACATGACGTCACAGCCGTCTCGATTCGCGATTGGTTGAGCCCACGAATCCAAGAGTCAATTGGATCGAGTTTTTAAGCCAATACTTTAGCTCATTGTAGTATGTATGTAATATGTTCTAAAAGCTACCCATATAAATTTTACTGTTTCTAAAGCAGATTCTGCAGGTACCTATTACATTTCTTATACCAAGTGCATGTGGTGAGGTTTTCATCACAGCGGCACTGTTGCTAGCTGCAACTCTTGAAGCTGAAGTGTTCCCGGGAAGACATAACCTGTAACATAGCACAACCTTCACGAGAAGATATACAAGCTGCACCTGCAATACAGCACAAAATAACCACCCTCAACAGAAGCTAAACAGATCCTGAGCCGACACCGAGCGGTCGCTTCCTAGCACTCACAGAGCAAAGGCGAAGGTGTTGCCGACGCACCCACCGCTTTCACTTCGTAACAGTGGAATATAAAAAATCATCTTTGACTGAGAAGTTAAACGCCTGTCTTAAGTGATAACAGTCAATGATGATAGACATCAGATATTTATCTGTACCTACTTAATCAGCTCAGCAAAACCAAGCAGAGGCGGCCGAAGATACTGTAGGGCAGCTACTAAGAATTACTGATATGTTACATATACATTTTATATGACAAGATTTACTCTTTAAAGGTCCACCTGAGCTCCTATCAAATTACCAAGGATTTTTAAAGAAATGAAAAATTGATGCTAATTGACTCTGAACGATAGCCGGCATATGGTATTTTTCAATAGCAATGCACCTGCAGCGATATCATACAGCCTCCCTATTTCACTTTTGCCAATGACAGAGTGGTAAAAATAAATTCCTTTGAAATTAACAAAAAAAAAAAAACAGATCACCTCGCTAAGGCATTGTCAATTCTCTACACGGAAGCAAATGCTAGCTAACGTTTAAAATATAGTTCCTGTGGAGTGCGTTGACAATAGACGCTTGTTAAAATTTGTAATAATTGGGAGACAGTGACCTTCATAACACATTCGTTTCTATCGCATCTTTTATTTAAGGTATGATTCGTAGTGACGACAGGACTACATTTCACGGGTACATAGACGGTGACCAGACGAAGTGTGAAAACTCTTTGTGATTTTTAAAAACATCCGATGAAAAAACTGGTCACAAGTAGAGCTCGACACAGAAGGAGTCCTAAAATAAAAGAAACTCCTGAAAAGGGGAGCCGCCGAAAGCGGGAAATTCGTGCGAAACGGAGACTGGACATAGAGCCATCTATCGTCTATAACAGTAATTTCCGATGTCATATTGAGTGCCCGTAAAAAAGCTGTAGTGAAATTCAATTGGTGATATGTTCAGTCGTGCAACTTTGTGATTTTCTATGGTGTTAGCTGAAGATAATGCTTTGCGGATGTAGAGGAAACAAGCATTACTCGTGGCCCCACCCGCAGTGGGAGAAGGGGGGGGGCAAATTTTAACGACTTCGTTTTTGATGGCAAGCTTACTGTACAGTTTGGCATTGATTGACCCCCCTGACTCAATGCACAAAAGTAGGAACATTGCTCAACTATTTTTCCCTCTTTTCGAGTGGACAGAAAACTATGCAAATTGATATACTTAAACCTTCAATGAAAACATAATCACCTTTCTCACTTCGCTCGCGGGTGATAACAAGCATGCTTCATTACTAGTCATCTCGAAACTGGAGCACCTCACCAAAACCGAGATAAAATGTCGTCGTCGTTTTAAGAGTTCCTATATGCATGTCAAAATTAAGTCACGAAAATGATTTTATGATGAGCAAAATACGTGAAGCAAATAGCGAACCCTTCAAAAGAGAGGAAAACCCTAGTGACATTTGTAAACTTCTCAAGCTTGGTGTTAATAGATCAGGGCTTCGCTGAATGGCGAATGCTTGGAAGCAGAGCCAGCTCGTCCAATCACCAAAGTGTTTCTGCTCTGAAGGCTAACTTTGAGCAATGTTGCGTGGAAAGCTCGTAATAAATCAAACGAACTACATATAGTCAAGTCGACGACAGGTAGAGAAGTGTAGTGAATTGGTTTGGGAGAAGTAATAAAAGTAAAAGTCAGAGTGTAATTTAAAGCTCCTTTTACCTTTGTTAAAATCTGTTTCACGGATTAACGACGGTATATGAGTAAACTTTTTCTTCACTTAGTGTATGACCTCGTAGGCTGCACATTGCCGCTCTACTGCCGTAGCTTTATTACGCAGTCGATTCAATTTTCGTTCTTTAAATTATACAAGCCGCTACATGGGAGAATACCACACAACAAGAAGCGTGAAAATAATCTGTATTTTTCCAAGTTAGATAATGAACTTGTCACATCAGAGGAGTAACTCCTTTTCCCCGGAACCGGTATCAAGGATACGGTGTATTCCTCCATGTAATATTGAAAGCGTAACGTGCAAGACAAACAAATGAATGGACAGATAGGCGGAACTGATAGCAAAATTACATCATAGATTTAGAGAAAAAAACATCACAACAGGTCATGGTTGATATTAAAACAGGAAATGTTTGGCATTGGCCAGCTGTAGGAAGTGAGACAGAAGTTCGCTTATCTTAACAGGCAGACTGCATATTTTCAACAACGATTGAAAGGAAACGAATCCTTGTATAATAAAACGCTTTTTGCATTCATTTATTGAGTTCGTGTCCGCATCTTCATAGAATAGATAGGCGAAAAATAGGCTAGATTTCGTAATCACATCGTGAATCCATGGAGATCGATAACCAGGTTGTAGAAGAAGGCAAAGTGAGATTCTTAGCTCTTTATTATCTGAATGCATTTCTTGCCCGTTGGAGATTTTGGCGGTCCTGTTCCCTTCTAATGGAATTCAGTAGGAAATAATCAGACCAGGTTGCAGAAGAAGGTCAAATTGGGAATACTTATCGTTATCAACAATAAATGCACTTCTTACTCTTCCAGCTTCTCTTGCCGTTCCGTGGAGTCTGATATTCATTACTTTATATCTGTATTGAATTTATATTTTCTTCTGTTCATGTTGTACATATTCAGCGTAATCTTATACTTCTACATTCAGTAGATAGTCAACGAAGAGGACAAGAAGCGACTTTTCCCAGTGTAGTAGAAGTAGTAATTCTTTTTTTCCAATTTGTTGTTTTTTTTACAAAAGATTTTCCTCTTAGCCGCGAAAACTTCGTTCTGCTGAAATTATGTGTCTATCTATACTGGATATGCAGCGGAAATTAAATTAAGTGATGTTTCAGAGCTTACTAATAGTTAATTTTTGCGCATGTGTGCTGCAGACGCAATAAGTGTCTTCTCAGTAGAAAGGGCGCATCTTTTACGATAATTTGTGTTGGCCGTCGTAGTGGTTTCCACTATACCGGTATACATATTAGCACATAACGAAAGTTTAATCAACGAAAAGGTGTCATCACTAATTTTTCCCCCTCTAATCTGTATTGTAATTCTGCTTGTTTATCCGTTAGTTAGAACGACCATGGCGCTTCCATTAGTACTAAATAGAGGGAAAATGAGGGCTTCCTCGAAGTATCCTTGATACGATCTGGGAAGGGATCAGTATAGGAGAAGGAGTCAAGTTCGAATTTACGATGCTACTTCTTGCAGATCTTAGTTACAAGATTCACTGCCTGACTTCGAAAACTTTTCATTTTTTATTTGCATGATGATATGGGTCCGAGGACATTATAATTGGGGCACAGTTATTTTGTTCTGTAGAATTTCCACAGATTCCTTCAGTATTAATACATAGGGGAAAATTAGGTTAATACGGGTCTGAGATATCACGGAAAAACAGTGCTTCTGTTCTGTGGTAATTCCACAACTTCCAGATAGAAGGACATTAATAAGAACTAACATTTATGTACTTTCTCAATCTACTCTGTGAAACTTTCAATTTTTTTTTCTCCATGTAACTTCTACGAATGCCCTTAGTGAACCTATGTTATAACTCGTGCACCCCATCGTCAAATATGAAATCAAAGAACACGCATCAGCAATTCTTCAGCGTCTCTGGTAGTTGTTATGCATCATCTCTACTATTACTTATAGGAGGATGCACTGCACTAGTGATGAAGGAACCGCGGAACATCCGCACCTTTTTTTGACATCCGTATCTGTGGATGCTAAGATGGTAACATCCGCATTCGCATCCGCGGAAGTCAGAACTGTAAAATCCGCACCATATAAGTTTTCTTCCCAAGAGTTGTACAAACTGCCGTCGTGAGAGGGAGTGTGTGTGTTTGTCATGAGGCGAATATCCACATCTGCATCCACGGAACATCCGCACCTCTTTTGAACATCCGCATCTGCATCCGCGTGTATCAAGATGGTAACATCCGTAATTGCATCGGCGTATGTCAGAACGCTCAAAG
>LQNS02278165.1:20519376-20533114 GCA_001587735.2 Parhyale hawaiensis
GCATACAATTAAATCCAAGATTAGGTTAGAGTAGAATTGATACTGGACAATGAGGCCTAGTCTCAGAATGGAGTCGAAGCCTAAGCGCCAGTCTGCTCTGAGCCAGTGCCATTCCTGCAACACCTAAGAAAATTAACTCGAACGGAAAACGGTAGCGGATGAAACGAGGGTACCCTATTAAAAATTTCGGTCGTGTTTCCCGCGTATTTGACGCGCAATCAGTAGTAAACGGTAGGAATTAGGCAAAGAGGCCACAAATCCCGAGAGTTACCCGGGGCCTGCGGTGNTAAATCCAAGATTAGGTTAGAGTAGAATTGATACTGGACAATGAGGCCTAGTCTCAGAATGGAGTCGAAGCCTAAGCGCCAGTCTGCTCTGAGCCAGTGCCATTCCTGCAACACCTAAGAAAATTAACTCGAACGGAAAAACGGTAGCGGATGAAACGAGGGTAAAAACATGATCAGTTAACGCATACTGAGTGTTATACTAGCAGATTACTGTAAAGCAAGTGCAAAAACGAATAAAAGCAAATCAATATGCCTCTGAGAGGATGAACCAGATTACAATTGATTAACGAGCTATAGATGAGGGATCAGAAGCTGCTGAGGGTGCTGCTCCCAGTACCTGTTCAGATGGTTCTTGAATGCGTTGACCCTCTGGTCTTCGACAACGTCCGTAAAAAAATCTTTCAACTCTTCACTTTGAAGCGCGGGAAGAGCTGCCACTCGATGTTGATGTTAAATATTCTGCCGGTCCTTTCTGATGAGATCAACATCATTCGCGTCGAAGAGCCTTACTGCTGGGCGTCATGGAAGCCATGCAGGGAACTGAAGATTTCAGTAAGTTAATTGCCCTCTAAGTCGTCTGTTATTATTATTATTATTATTGCTCTCCCGCACCTCTTGCGATGCCACTTCACGCCTCCCCCCCACCTGTGTGTCCCTGTGTTACACCACGTGCTCCATTATAATAATGGAAGACGACAATTTCCGTATTCCTTTAGCGAACAGCTCCACAGGCAGCAGCTGAAAGCAAACAAAAGTAATTCATGCCTTCCAATGACCAATTCCATTAACAATTGCTCAGAGCAGCCAGCGACATTCATCAGATATTGCACCGCTCGACAAAATCCCTCAGTTTCTTCAGCGTCCTTTCAATTAACGGAACAAATGCGAGGATCTTCATTGTTATGTATGAGAATCACTGAACCGCCGTTGAACTCAAGAGGTCACAAGGACAGCTCAAAAAATGGGGAATGACTTCTCGTTGCTATAGCGGAGTGAACATATCGGCAAGCTTAATATACAGTGAGAAGAGAGGGAAAAGTGTGAGCAGTAATTGCTGCCCGGAGTGTCATTACAGTGCCAGTAACGTCGAGGGCCACTTGGTGTGACGCTCAGCCTCAACCCGCAATATCTGCTGCAGATCAGTACGGAACAAATGAATCATGACCGCGACGAAATATTTTCCTTAATCTTTTAGACCAAATCAATTTCCAACAATAATATTTTTGGGATTAAGAATTATTGCGGTCTTTATCCAAGCTCAACGCAATTAGTCTACTGCCACCTATCTAATCTAATCTAATCTAGTAACTATAATTCTTCCGGCACACACAGTCCGCTGGTAAGGAATACACTGACACTCGCAGCACAGCACAACCTGCCATCGTAACAGTCTGGCACACACACTGAGTCGTTGCCAGCTGTGCTTGGGGCCCCGGCAGACTGAAGAAGAGGCGGGCAGACTCAAGATAACCTGCACACGGATCACAGTCAGCCAGACAGTTGGTCCCAGTACAGCCAGCTTCCGCTTGCACTGCGGTGAGCTGTAATGCTCACTTGCACTGACAGGGAACTTACGGAAATTTTTTATCTATCCAACTCCAGCAACTCCGGCGCCAAACGCCTTGAGCCAAGTTCTAATAAATTACTGACTGATTTTATGTACATTTCAGTAATTCCAAGTTGCAAAATCGAAAAGATCAACTGGACCTAATGTAGAATGTTTATACGCTAACTAAGAAAGTATTAAATATTACAACTTTCTATTTGTGTATATTTACAAAAAAATTCTTTCTTCTCACTACAGAATTTATTATCATCTAATTAATATATGAAATTTAAGCGAAGGGATGTAATGCATCAGTGATATAGATCAAGCTGGATCTATTGCTTATAAGGCCATAAACGTTATGCTGATTATTCCATATAACTACTGTTAATAACACCTTGGATAAATTAAGTGGCAGAGAGCAGTTCGCTGGCCCCGAAGTGATCGTAAGCGTTCCTCTTATTTTCTGACAGAACTGCAGCAGTCAGTGAAGGCAGATCCATGAAGGGCCATGAGTGAGCTCACATCCACCCGTGGTATTGGTAGAAAGATGCATTCGAGAGCTGTGTGTCGCTACGTAAGGATGGGATCTTTCCCTAGAAGGCACGGATTATCGTCACTGCTCGCTTATAAGTAAATTCTAGTAGAAAAATACACAATGATCTTCATCCGTTTGAAGACTGGATGGGGAGATGCTTGGAGTCTTGGGGGCGAAAAGAGGTTCGTCGCAAACCCAAATGAAGTAGGCAACGGACGAGACTTCAGGGTGATCTCATGCAATTCCTCTGGAGTCCCTGCGTCGATGAACAGTAAAAATCTAGCTCTTCACGGGATGTTAGGAGCCGTTGCACATAAAGGGCGAGTGATGCCTCCTATTCAAATAGGCAGGAATTAAACTAAACTCTGTTGAACTTCAGAAAACCCTGCATCAGGGCCCATTACGATCCAAAGAATGTCATGTTGATCCAAAACTCCTCATTTGCCTAGGGACCGAAAGCTATGAAGAACACTACAGGGAAACTTGTCCTACATTTCTAGGCCCCTCGTCATGAACGCCTGTCGTTTTAGGTTGAAGAACGTGTTTGATGGAGTACCCAATGCAAAACTCTATGATAGAATGTATAATGGCTCCAACGAAGTTTGTACAACGGAACTTTTCGACCTAGGCATTGATCATCACCTCCGGAAAAACCGACAAGAAATCCACTATCAAGACAGTTAACAACACTAAGCCAGGAGTTTTCCCGTTCATAGTGAACATGTTGCATCGACTCCGCTCGGAAGTTCCCGGTGCAGAGATAGTCACCACCTCCAACCATCGCTTAGGCAAACCCTGGGAGTAGCACCCTTTATAACTATGAACTCATTTCTCCAGAACTCACAACTCATAATGGGGAATCTTTCTAAGCCACTCTAATCCATTATCTTCATACCCCTTCTAACTGACTTCTCCGAATCCCTTCGGGTCGCATGCAACTAATCGTGGTTGCACAATTTTTACCTTGGCTGAGGTTTATAGCCTTAAATATTCATATTATTATTTTATTTACTGTAGATACTAGTGGACCCGCAAGTGCAAAAAAATTCACGCAATAAGCAATGATTTTGCTTAATATAGGCCAGTGCGGAATCTTATCTTCCTTGACTTGCTTCATATTCATCGCAAGAAATTTGTGATGACACTTCAATATTGGTTGTACTTCCCTTACGAAAATGTAGTGGAAAACGCTGCGACGGCCAACTCAAATTATCGCAAGCGGTACGTACTTTTTTCTGAGCAGTGCACTTCAACTCATCTGCAGCACACTCTTTTCCTCCCTTAGATGACATGCAAAATATTAACTGAATTAGTAAGCGCTGAAACATCACTGAATTTCATTTCCACCCTGAGTATCCAGAATACACAGTGAGATAGTTTCAGCAGAACAAAATGTTTGCTCCGGAAAAGTTGGGATAAATAATTACTACGTCTACTGCATCGAAAAAAAAACGGTTCCTCTACTCTTCGCGGGTTTTCTACAGAATATGTGCTTCGTAAACCGAAAGAAAATATAACTTCGATGGAGAGAAGAAGTAATGGACATCAGACTCCACGGGAACGGCAAGAGAAGGTGGAAGAGCAAGAACCACATTCAATGGACCCGTGCTTGAAAAATTCCCGCAACAAGCGATATGTTTGCCTACTACCTATAGGCGGAATCTTTGAAATCTCCTCTGACTTATTTCTTCCTTTTCTTCGTTGATCCTCTGTCGTGCTCTCATCTATAGGTCTTCTATATCGCCAGGCAGAAGTAAAATATTGAGAAAAACACGCTAATAAACTTGAATGCAACGCCACTCTGGTTAGCTTATATACAATGTTGGCACTCCGTAGCAATGATACCGTTGATACTGTCTTTCCAACAGAAATACCTATTTCATTTGAAATTCCGAAAATTTTAGCATTTGAAGAGAAAACTGGTTCATCAAATAAGAAAAACAGTAAGCTAGAAGAAAGGATTGTCTCCTGCATGTGAAAAATCACACCTTCCAGAGCGCTTCGTCGACCATCTGCCGAATTTAAACGTCGTGGTCTGGTCACCTAAGAGAAAAAAGTTATATATTCAGACTCCAGAAGCTGCATACATAGTGTTCCGATTTCAAGAAGTGTTTCAAGCAGGAAGTGTCTTCAGATAAAGGGATAAATACAGCCTTCGCCGTCTTCTGCAGCCTGGTCATCGATTTACAAAATCTTCAACCTGGCTCATTTTTCGCCTATTTCCTTCAAAGCACACACGAAATAAATAAATAAAAGCACGAAGCATTTTATAATATAAGAATACCGGCACTAGCTGATATATTGAGCGTGAGTTACGGCTGGTCTCTGGGAATGGGCCTGTTCGACAGTCTACTGCCAGTTACCTTATTTCATCTAATTTAAAATAGCGCCAGCAACAACGCATGGCAATCAATGAAACCGTGAGATGAACTGCTTGTCCGTGCCTCTTTCAAAAGAAGAATTGGGTTCATCATGCATGCTTTACTTTAGGTCACTTTGAGTTATAAACTGTTTGTATAGCTAAAAAACATGATTGGGTGCCACTCATCGGTTCTTTCATTATAAATATTTGAAAAGAGTCCTCGTAGATCTTGCCGTTCCGATACATTAGTGACATACTTATTCAATAGAAACAATACATCACAAGTAAAAGAACGATACATATCCTGGACTCAAGAAAAAACATGATAATTATTTTCCATCTGCTCTTCGACTGTGTGCTATTCTGCCAGTGCAGTCAGAAATGGTTTAGAAAAACGGTGGAAAAATAAAAAATTGGAAAATATTTTGTCTGTACACAGTTACCAACTCAAGTCGAAAGTGCGCGCTCTAGGTTACAAAGGAAAAAATGTGAGAAAGGCAAGCTCTGATTGGCCACGTACGAACGGGTGCAGCAAGCACAGTAACTGTTCATGGATAGTATAGTGCAGCACGAGATAACTGAGATGAAAAAACAAGCGTGAACGACAAGAAGTAAAAAATGTTTCTCAATTTTACAAAGTCATAAATGACTAATTGTGCAATTCATTCTATAATACCTGGGACGTTTGCTTTGCTATATATATAACTGGCTCAACCGTTTGCGCTATTGTTGGTGCCAAGCATATACCTCCCTTTGGAACTTCGTTCATCACTATGTTTGTGGTAAAGGAGGCTAAAATATATTCAGCACTAACTGGCACCGTCTGAATAATACGCGGCTCTTGTGACGTGAATTTGCAGGTAAGCAAGAAAATCATAGCCAACGGATCTTATCACGTAATTCCGGACGGAATGGGCCACGCAACACTGACTTCAAGGTTGGACGAGGTAGGGAATAAAATTTTGAATAAGGGATGACGAAACCTTGTGTCTCTCTGCTGTATTGAATATAATCGAATATTTTGGGGAAACCATTTACATCAATATCACGTTCCTGTACGGTTGTCGGTGCACCCACAAGAGTATGTAATCCTAAGAAAAAAAGTGAGGTAAATCATCTGCACGGGATTTTTCCACTGTTTTTGCTTCCATTTTAAGGATATATTCAGCTCGAATATTAAATTTCTCTACTATTATCATTCAACACATCAAGTAATTCGAAAATGAAAATTTATATGAATGATTTTTCACGATATTTTTCTCGATTTGTGCGTTTATATCAAGTATCCATGCATGAATCCATCTCGTAAAGGCACATTTCTCCACCACAGCAGATGCACCGTCATGCAAAGATGGACATAAACTGTAAGCTTGAGGATCGAACTTACTGCAATGCAAATTAAAGAGAAAGGCAAGCACCAATCTCCTCGTGTCGATACTGTCTCAGCAGCGAGAGGGATGGCAGGAGAGAGTGATGACGGTGTAAAAAGATCCAATATTGCGATTGGGCGCTGAAATAAACGCACTGGAACACAGTCTGGCGCATGTGCACAGTGCTGACAGGAGCTAGCACTGGATCGAGACGAACTGGGCTGCTCAGTTGGAAACTTGAATTTTTCGAAACGAACTCAGCTCTCACCAAAGTTTCTTTCCTTACTGTCTCAAATGAAATGCTTCTAGTGAGTAAGCAGAACACATTTATGCGCGAGCATTAAAAAGATCGGAAAGAACAGCTGCTACTAAGCTTTGAATTGCTGTTGTTAGCATCGTTGTTAGCCTATAGGCGTCGAAAGAGTGAAAACCGAAAACTCGAGTGACCCCAAGACGCTCGAAACAGCTGAGACACGCCACTTGAAACTGTTCAAGACTTAGTTGATTGTGTGCAGGACTGAACCACTGAATGCATATCCAAGCAATGAATTCCATGGGCGCACGCATTATATAGGGGACGCCTAGAACACCGACTGAAGGGATGAGCTCGACGCCAATAGCCGTCAATGCAGAGAAATCGGCATCAACCGCAGCCCGTGGATTTCTCCCAAAGACTTTGGGAAAACATGTTTCATTAGCGAAATATCATGATAGGCTAATTAAGATATCGATAAAGTGTTCAGGGAAAAAACGTGTACATCTTTTGTTAGCTTTGATAAAGCGATCTGAAGGAAGGCAAAGCTAGTTGGTACAATGTGCTACAAAGGCTATGCAGAACATGTTATGAAATTTACTGAAACGATAGAAATACTTTCTTATGCATATATAATGCGAACGCATCTAGTCTGTGAGGGTGAGGTATTAACAGTGTCAAGACTGAATTCTCAACGCAAGTATTCAACTGTCACAGACAGCTTCCAGCTCAATGCAATAGCAATGCATGAGCACTCTCAGTGAACCGATAGACTTCTACGGTAACTATGCTGTCTTCTTCACGGCAAATGAATCTTCTCATAAATTGTTAGATGAGCTCCTACAAATAATAAGATTGATGGTCCGCCTCTCCCTTTGTGGTAAATGAAGGCAAGAAATTCATACTGACCCTGTTTTGGTATTCATGTTACTGGTAGTGATTCTATATGCGATAGACGATATGGGACTCTAATTAGGCTGCTTGAATTTCACGGACAATATCGAAAAAGATGACAACGGCTAAATTTCATCTGTCTGTTCTCATGGAAACGTTTGTTAGCAACTGCATCTTAAACCGGAACCACACTATGTATTTACTCGCACAACTTGGTGTGAGGATGTGTAGTTCACACGTCGTTCATGCTACCGTATCTACGTTACTGACTTTCGGGACGAAATGCAACCTGCACATCCTCGCATCAAGCTGTGCTAGCGAATGTATAGTGCGGACCCGGCACTATTGTTATTATTGACGTGATCCCTCGTCCACTAACTTATTCATTGTACTAACGCAAGCCAAAACAATACAATGCTTTTTCATTCCTCGACTGCTGAAGTCCCGTACCGCATCCAATTAAGATACGACTGGACAAGGTTTACACATTAGTACAGTATATCCCCATAGGAATAAAATCGGATGAAATATTGACAAATACCTGTAAATAATCAGGTTTAATAAACAAGGGTCGTTAACATAGAGTTCCGTATTTGCCAGAGTCACATGATCAAATATTTTTTTTTCGTTGAATAAATAAGCTTTTCATTCATTCCACTGACCACAAATCAAATAAAAAAGTGGTGAATCTGAATATTTACCTCTGCCATGCAAGGTTATGTTTCCGTCGTGTTTGCCGACCTGTCTGTCTGTCTGTTCTGTCAGGAAGATAACTCAAAAAGTTATGAACCGATTTAGACGAAATTTACTGGGATTGTTAGGTATGCAGGGAGGAACAGATGATTAACTTTTGGTGAAGATATGTCCATCCGTTTGTTTGTCTGCCTCATTTTTCTCAATGCCATAACTCAAAAATTTATGGATGGATTTTTGTAAAATCAACGTGAGTTGTTAAGCATATAACAAAGAGTAAATGACCAAATTTTGGTAGTGATCCGTTAGCCCGTTCGTTTGTAACTGCTTTTAATTTTATGCTTGTTAACACAATAACTAAAGAAAACAATAAATGGAGATTTATGAAATTTATAGAGGTTGTTAGTTATGTTAAAAGACATAAATGATAAAATTATGGTACGGATCGGTTTGTTTGTTTGTACGTTTGACTTATGTTTGTCATAACGTTTGTTAGCAGTACCAGTATAACTCAAAATGTTATGAGCGGATCTTCAAGAAAATTATACAAGCTTTTATTACTATTAAAAGGCACAAATGATTAGATTTTGGAATTTATACAAAGAAAATTCAGAGCCAGTTTAAATTCTTTGCTACCGTTGCCTCGCTTGGCAGAGGTACGCGCTCTCAGAGTGCTCTAGTTGTAATTGCAATTCAATGGAATTACGTCGTCTGTTGGGCTTGTATCCTGCATAGCCAATATTCAGATTGCTCACATGCAGAGGCGCTGATTCCCTCGCCTCACGATGACATGCTTCGGGCGCAATCGCTGCTGATTCTAACAAAGCAATCCTCTTTGAATGCAATGAAATTACATTGCTAGTGCACAATGCAATGCGCTTAGCATAAAGACTGATATGAACCATCGCGTAGCGATTGTACAAGATGCAAGAAAAAGTGGTCGGAAAAAAAGCTTATCTAACTAAAGGAGAGAGGTGAGAAAAAAATGCGATGGAGGGCTTATGCAACAGTTTTTCCGCCCATGAAACTTTCTCGATTATTTAATTTTGAAAATATTTATTTTAACGGGGCTAATTGACCCATTCCTAGCTAAAATATTGCCCGATACTTACTTGTTTCCTTCCTGTTCAATTGCCCGGTTCCTTGTAAACTGCCCCTCCCATTCCTTGCTAGTTAGCTCGTTCTTGACTGAGTCTCCACTTTCTGGGTAACTGTCCTGCTCCTGTTAATTGTCCATGCTATTTGTCCCGTTCTACGTACGCTCATTGTAGCGTTCTTGACTAATAAGTTCGCTCAGGCAAATTATTCCGTTACTTGCTAATAGTCCCGGTCATGAGTGGTTCGCTCATTCCTTGCTAATTCTCCTGTCGCATGCTAAATGCTCAGTTCCTGACTAATCTCCCATTCCTGGCTAATTGTCTCGATCTTGAGCTATGATGCGTTAAGATTTACAACCGATACTATTTTCAGACCCTTTAATTTCTCCTATCTAAGAGATAAGTGTGTAAGGAAGCTTACGGACACGCAATTCTCCAATCAAAATATACACCAGATTTGCAGCTCGACTATTTGTCTGAATTTCCATTGCTATGCCTATTTCAGTAAGTTCTTCCTCATAGATAAAACTGCTCTAGAAGCAGTAAATTCATATTTTCCAGAACACAAAGTACACACAGGATGGCCGTCATGAACACTCTCCTAGATTTGAGTAAAATTTTACGGCATACCCTCACAAATTTTTTTCTATTTTTCTACTACAGATAATTGCTTTGTTACATACTGTATGGGTTTACTGCCGACCAGTTAGTTTGTGTCACATTTTATCCTACTTTTGCGAATTGGAAACACTGAGCATCTTTTATACTGCTATGCAGTATCTAGCTTCAGCTGGTCTACAGCTAACTATCCGCTTATTGGGCACCTTCTGATTTTATTCCTCCCACAGAGGACCATGATCTGCAGTATTCTTTAGAAAATTACCCACACTGACAAAGCGATAATCTTACCGTATCTTTAGAATAGTCACTTAGTTAACGATATTTCCCTTATGTTGTCACGTTTCCTATTGGTCGCGTTGCGCATTATCAGTTAAATGGAGTCATGATATACGAAGTGCGAAAAGACAGCATTGTCTATAGCTCATTAAATATAAGCATATTCGTAATGTTCGTTTTCAGGCGGTAAACTGGACACGAACATAGCGCAATGAAATATTACAGAATCTTGCGTAAGAAAGTACCGTAAAAACAAAATATGACCCACGGATATTTAACCATGCAGGAATATCGATACTCCTTAGGCGTATGGGGATCAAATTATCGATACAGGGGATTCGATATTTAGATATGGTCGTATTTAGAAATTCGTTGCCATATTGTAAAGTTATAATGGCAGCTAAACTAAGAAATTGCGATGACTAACTCGAAAGTCGAATGAAGGGTTATGAGACCTACTCCATCATACATACAATCGACTCGGAGACTGGCTCCGTCAACAAGTTATGAGTTAACGGAAGACATAGGTTCATCAATTATACAAGAGCACGCTGAGAGCGCATACCTCCGCGAAACAAAACAATGTTATCGAAAAAATTAAATTGGTCCATCACCAAAATTCGTTCATTTGTGTCTCTAGACAATAATAGCACTTTCTGTAATTTTCTTGAAAATCCGTCCGTAACTTTTGAGCTAGGTTCTGACAAATACAATATAAATAAAACAAACATTAGTCAAACACTTAACAGGACGGACCGATCATCGCTAAAACTTGGCCATTTGTGTTTTTTATATCATTTTTAACTATTCATGTAACCAATTTTATAAAGATCCGTTCACAACTTTTTGAGTTATGTTCCTAACAAACATTAGTCAACAGACAAAGGGACAAACCGATGACAACTAAAATTTTGTCATTTATGTCTTTGACCACTTTAAACAATTCTTTCAAATTTAAATTCATAAAGATCCGTTCAGAACGTTTTGAGTAATGTTTCTCACAAACAAAAGTCAAACAAAAAGTCAAACAAACAAACAGATCAGCACCAAAATTTGATCATTTATGTCCTTTAGCAATTTTAAGAAATCTTGCAAAATCCGTAAGCATCCGCTCACTACTTTTTGCGTTATCTTGCTGACAAATTTGAAATGAAACATAGAGACGAATAAACAAACGTCCAAATAGACCATTAAAAAGTTTGACCATTTGTTCTTCGTAATAACCTAACAATTCATGTCAACTTCATTAAAATCTAACTTTTTGAGTTATAGCACAAAAATAAACAAACACAGGGTTGAACGGATCTTCACTAAAACTTAATTATCTGTTGCTTCCAACATGCCTAATAATTTCTGTATTTTTTTCGTAAAGATCCGTCCACACCTTTTTGAGCCATCTTGATGACAGGCAAAGAGACAAACTCATCAAAACACAACCTCCTTGGCTGAGGTAAATTTCCTACTTTGTAAAATGACTGTGAAAAATAGAGAAGACTGAAGCCATTTTCTAAGCGCAAATAATTGCTGTGGAAATAGCTAATAGGAGTAGTTATTTCTGCTTGAGCTGCTTGTGCGCACATGGCGCTACACGCCTCATGTCAAGCAGCCGTTACTGTCCTAGCTGTGACTATGAAATGGCACCCTGTGGTAGTGAAATCTGAACGAAATTTCGAATGCATGAACATCATCTAAAAAGACATTTTGTGTGAGGTGAAATCGTTGCAAAATAAATGCATCATACTCGTACAGACTTTTTCATTAGTAAAAAAAAAAAAAAAATTGGGAAAGCATATATTCTTTTGATAGTGTGTCGATATAGAAAAGCGTTTGCCCTGTTACACACCGCATCACTTGTCAATGGATCATATAAAACAATGTCCAGGCATCCTGATATCTGATAGATGTCATTGCCCGATAAAACATTTCAAACAAAATGAAAATTGCATGTGCTTCAATGCAGTAACGCCCTTTTTACCTCAAAAGTTCAAAAACTTTCCAGTGGTACCGTACTTGCAACGTTGCGAATCTCCGGATACCCAATTGTATTTTTTATTTCGTTGGGGTCCATTTAGGTCGCTGTAATGAATCTGCCAAAATTTGTCAAAGCACGTCAACCAGACACGCGTAAAATTTGACGAACAGTTTTCAGTGAAGTACAGCATACGTTTGAGAGCAATACTTAGACATGCGACTGAGGTCCGTTATTAAAACACAGTGCAAAATACAATACGGCACCGTGGGCACAAATCGCACTCATCAATTGCCATAGCTCTGTATGAAAACTATCAATTCAACAAAAAAAACCTCTTAGTTGAGCTTTAAAAGAAATTCATTTAAACTTGAACAAAAAAGTCGAGCGTAAAGCAAAATGCACACATCTTCGCCGGCTAAGGAACAGTAAGCCCAGTAATATAAACAACAATAACATGTGCGACAAGATTTTGAAATTGCATAGAGGCCTTTTGGTGGTACCACAATAATTCATTAGTTTCCTAAAGCAGTGTAGGGTATATAATCTATGAAAACTCGCGCGACATCCCCACTAGCAACTTCAAAAGTTTCGGCGATGTATGCGCATCATTCGACGTGAGGTCATAAATACGTAAGCCATTACCAACCAGGAATGTATTCGATGCGAATATCAACCGAAAGTCTTGCGGCAGTAAAGCAAATATCGTTCACCAAAAGACTTAGTTTTGAGGTATCCGTAGTTACCCTCTTCGTGGGTTAATGTTATTGCGCTGTCAGTCAACATAAGCCAGTCTCGTCCGATCGTCTAGAGCTCACTTGCATTCGTTCGACATGGTAATGATACTCGAGCGTCCCATAGTTCACTGCTGGACGAGGTTAACGCATAATAGCGAAATCAGTAAAACAATTTATCCTGGCAAAGTATTGGTAGAGTTCAATTACTAGCAAGTCGGCAACGTTCTTGAGTTTACAAAAAAGTCCATGTAAGGCTTTTGTCATAACAACGTACTCATCTTTCAACGACAATTTGCCTGTAAGGCAACTCGTTTATATCAGCATGAAAAATATTCATATATGCACTCTACCCTTCCTTACAAAATATTGATACACATGCATGTGAAGAAAATATTATTATAAATTTATAGGAAAAGTGAGAGAGTTAAAAGGAAAATAAACATGAGTTAAAACATGGAAACATTTGAGAAAAAAGTGCGCACTCGCTGTATAGCCTACATCACATTTCTTCAAGAAAACTTTAAGCATTAAAATAACATGGACAGCGCACGCAAATATTTGGAACTGATTTAAATCACTGTAAGAAAAGCATCTTTACTGCAAGTAATTCACTACGCATCATCTTCTTCAGTTGGTTACACAAATGCGGCACTTGCCCATGCGGGCATTCAGTTAACAGGCACCGTGACTCCCGAGCCGCGAACGCTGTTGGCACATCCTCACACGCCGGCCAGCCGCTGGCAACTGTTGACGCTCACGAAATTTCCGCCTCAGATTGGGATCGTCCCTCGCAGCCTCGCTCTCAGCGCAGCATCCCAAGCCCTGCACGACAGAGATAGTCTCTCACTCTTAGCGCAGCATCCCAAACCCTGCACGACAGAGATAGTCTCTCACTCATAGCGCAGCATCCCAAGCCCTGTACGACAGAGATAGTCTCTCACTCTTAGCGCAGCATCCCAAGCCCTGCACGAGAGAGATAGTCTCTCACTCTTAGCGCAGCATCCCAAGCCCTGTACGACAGAGATAGTCTCTCACTCTTAGCGCAGCATCCCAAGCCCTGCACGAGAGAGATAGTCTCTCACTCTTAGCGAAGCA
>LQNS02278165.1:20560035-20570054 GCA_001587735.2 Parhyale hawaiensis
AAACATCTGCGGACAACCTGACTGTCACCAAACACAGAATTCACCTTACGCAGGAGCCCAATCTTATTGGAAGCACGTGACACCAACCTTCTAATATGCGGCTCAAAAGTGAGCTTCCCATCAGAGACGACACCTAGAATCTCCAATGAACTAGACTCCTGAAGCAAAGTAATACAAAGTAATGCCAAGTAACATCCAGTCACAAAATGTTCGAGATAGACACGTATATTTGTTAATATACTCTTTTAAAGCTCGTTACTTCCACTGACCATGAATATCTGGACACCTTTTGCCTAGTTTCAAGCAGAAAAATTTTACGGGATAAGGCTGGTGAGCTGGACAGCTATATATCTAAGATGCTCTGTAAGCAGCAGCAAAATGGTTGCTACAAAGTTCAACAGTTCTTTCCTCTCGGCACATCATGCAGACAGTTCCAAGTCGGCACATGGCAGTTAACGATCGCATAGTCTGCAAAAAGACGATTAGGAACCAATAAAGGCGGTGCCTAGCAGACTCAATGTAAAGCAATTGCCTCTAGCGGTAAGGCATAATTTCGGTGCCTTGTTTCGACACAGTTGCAGAACAACTCAAACAGAGCGCCTGGTGACTGTAAGACGAACGTTTTTCCCAACATAAAACGGCTCACTTACGCTGAGCGCTGCCCTGGTGCGGCTCTAAAACTGCAACGATTTTTATTGTCCCTAAAACGGCTTATTTGCTCCTAGTGCAGCCCTTGGATGGCTCTAAAAATATAGGTAACAGTTCTTTACTGGAGAATGTTTCTGCCATACTGAAATACACAATTTAAAAATTATTGCGTGAACTTACCTTGACCCTTTCCTGATTTTTTGACGAGTCATATCAGCTCCAAAACTAGGTAATGAGGGGCATCGTAAACTAGCCTCTGCTACAGTGGCAGGTTGTCACTCTCAAGCTGTGGCACACTACATTATGCGTTTTGCATTGATTCACTTCTCATGACAGCTCGTCGTATTCTACCAAAGAAACAACAGTAATGATGTTACTATATTGGTAATATTTCTATCACAAAAGAGGCTGCACATGAACAAATGTTTCGACCATTTTAAAGGCAAATATTGTCTTCCCGTGACATTCAGCAGGGCTGACACTACGCATGGGCAAGTTGCAGCGCGTGGTAATTCTCTTGGGGAAAATAGTCGCCGCTTTACAAAGTATGGAATCTAATGTAAAATACACGAAATTTATAGTATTTAGGGAGAAAATTGTCGTGACGAAACCAACACACCTGCCCGTGCACCAGCCGGCAATGCCTGTGTTGGCATGTTCGTAAACCACGCAAACTGCACTATTTCTATTGCTGCAAAGGAAGACGGGCTGGTGTCAAACAGTACTTCTGCTGACAACTTCTCTGTAACATTACAGCCAATGGCATAATACTTTTACGTTCAGCTCTTTTGTCTCAACCAACTGCTGTAATACGGCTAGTCGTATGTTATGGAGTTTCTTTTTATTTCTTCTCATATAGTGAACATCTTCTGGAAGGGCAAAATTAAGGAAAAAGGCCTAGTCCAGCCAAACTACCTTAACACGAATACGGAAAACTGGACAATAATTATTGAAAATACTGCTGGGCAACTCGAACGCAGCGCGCAACATTAGACAGTTTATCTTTTAAATTGTACTTCATAACAACTTTTTCCATGGTTCACCAGACCATTTGTCACGCAGCAGAGCATCTAGGCAGCTTCTGCCCCTCGTGTACATTGGCTCTCAGACTAATCTATTCAATTATTAACCTTGTATATCTCGAGGTTGATTTTTTTAACTGAATTGAGTTACCGCAAGAATAGAAGAGCAGTTCCCTACGACACCTATTTCTACTTCTGAATATGATATATCTCGTGTTTATTCACTCTTCCTCAACATACAATTTGACATGCACGTACTGCTTGAAAAAGAACGGTCAAATGGCTCGCTTAGGACATGCGAGTAACGTAAGATGTATCGGAAACAAGCCATAGCGTGTCCTCCCCTCGTGTAGCAAAAATAATCAGAGATTTGCGGGCACTTTGAGCAGGAGTTCGCGTTCTGTTTTACTGTTTATTTGGCAGGATTTTATGACCGTCTGCTGTGACTGAACAGATCCGCTGTGAAGGAAATGATCGACAGTCTCATCATTTGGGCACGTCGTCCGATTTTTCTGCCGCGTAGAATAAAGAACAAAGTCAATTTGAGTTAGTGTATCGAAATGCGGAGTGGAGAAATGAGGCGAATAGCGGTAAGAGGCAGCGGTGTCCTGTAGGGGACAATTATTTGTTACAACCAAATATCTCAAGACAGCGAATATATAACACTAAGATTTTTCTAAAGCAATATATGTAAGAGTAAGGAGGTAATACTTTAGGAACCCACGTGCAAGCCAGCCTAGTAAAGTTCGGCAGCCACTGTAATGGTGATCATCGTTTGCGCTCAAGCGAACTGAAGTTTTATACAGATTTTAAAACGAGTCGAAATTACAAACCTATGATGCGTTTTCTTTGTACTTGCTGTATTAACATATATGCATAGAAAAACATCCATTGTTCTGTCTACTTCTATGCCCAAAATATCGTTACCTGTACACAAAGAACGTTATCTTGAATTATTAGTAACCCCCTAACCTCTTCTATCGAGATTCACTCAATACAAAGTATTCTTACGGCTCATTATGTTCATTTATGCACCAAGTTCGAAATCCTACGAAAATTGCTAAAACTTGTTGACAGGTGGTAGATATGCTGCTATTATTTTCAGATTAAGAAACAATGCGCTGCATTTTATAAATATAAATGGATAATGCTGCTTGCAGGTACCGTCGCCAGCGAGAGAGCGATGTCTAATGTGTAAAACATCGCAATCAGAACTACAGTGTATTAGCATATCATCAGGGAGAAAGCACTAAATTCGTGAGTAAAATTAGAGGTTCTTCCCATAAAGGGGAAGATGACAGCTCTGGCAGCTTTTCGTCCCCCAAGATTAGCGCACAGAAAATTAGTGTCCGTAACAGTTTTAATGCAATGAATATTCAATCTTTTGAGAAGGCATTTCCACCGAAGTAAAAAAAAATCAAGGATTTAAAAACACCACTTAGGCTAATTTTATTTCAAAGACCATATCTAAATTTCAAAATATATATATAAACAGATTCTGAAAAATTGAGGGCAATCCAAATTTAATGATTTATTGACTCGACTTACTTGATTACAATTTAAAGCCATAATACTCCCGAACTCCCGAGAATGTTCCAAGGGTAACAGAAAAGAAACCAGATCTCGTCCCAACTTAATATTCCGTATTTATTTAAAGACCGACTGGAGAAGCCAGTTTCTATATATTTAATTATATACGCACCAAAAAAAAAACAGTTCTAAGTTGTCATTATTGGACTACAATCCGTGCTTGCTTTCCTACCGGGTTGTTTCCTTCAAATTGCTTAACTTGCTGAAGTTCACGAAGTTCCAAACGTCTCCAAGTTTATCAACGAGACACGTCGAGCATAAGTGCTAAAAGAGAACACTTTCTCGACCGAAATTTCTTAGTCCAGCCAAGTTGAAATTTTTCGTAGACTAGCGATTGCATGTTTATTTCCCCGCTGTGAGTTCTACAGTAGCAAGACACCGAGGAATTTCAACCCATGGAAGTTACCATGGTTACTTGCAGGCCAGCAGTCAAATTGTGATTGTGAGGTACCGGAGGGGCGAACCTAGCTTTCAATGCAAAGCTAATGATTTCCGAATTACGGGCAAAGATTGAGCAATGATGGAGTTCCATGTCTGAGGGAAACCGTCTTAAGGTCAAAACTGACATACGTGGGGTAAATAGAGGGGAATAGCATATTTTCTTATAAGTGAGGGCCGTCCGAATCAGGGACCCGGTTTTACTCCTCTAATTTCTACTATTGTATGCATTGTAGAGCTACAATAGCGACGCCATTGCATCATCCCATATAAGAATTTGTTACTTGAATACACAATTGGTACAAACTGTTTCACCTTTGTTTTTACTTCTGTCACTGTGATTTCAAACATAGAAGAAGGAAATAAGTACTGAATAGTCAATCAAGCCACTTCCGTAACTTTAGTAAGCTCTACTTGGAACGAAAATCCCTTATCCCCAGGAAAAAAAATACAAAAATTCGACACGTATGCGACATGTGTCAGCTAGAATGAGTTTTAGTCGCCCAGTAATGTGTAATATTCGGCAATATCTCGGATTTTTTTTTTTTTTTCACGGCGTAAGCTTCGTTTCTCAAACAACGATCAACATCCAACCAAGATTATTCTATTAATTTTGAGGTATTAGTTTTTCTGGTAGAACTGTTCCAGTCAAGAGTTATGCAAATTTCTTATTACGTGCAGTCGTATTTAAATAAAGAACTCCTATACCTGAACTATCCGCAAGCACCTTGCGTGTGCACGGACATACGCACAAGCTTCAAACATCGCTCGCTTGTGTAGGAGCGAAAGATTTCCCAAAATTTGGTACACACAGAGATATGTCTAGCGAACCCATTTTCTACTGAATTCTTTAAATGATTAAGTTGGTCAAGAGATGCAGGCTTGTACGAATAACTCGTAAAGGCCTCAAGGCAAACTCGCATGAGGGAACAGTTACTGTATGATAAGGCTAGTAGTTAATGAGTTTCAGTTATTAATGTAATTAATTCTTTCAAACCAACATAATTGGTTGTTAGTACCAAGAAAAATAGTTCTTTGCACTAAAAATAGCATGCAAAACTATTGATAATTCATTAAAATGAAAATAAAGGTGCTTCGGGTTGAGATAGTCGATACATTAACTAGAGAGCGCTCCATGTGTGCTTTGCAAAATAAGAGACCTTTACGGCAAGAGGATAATCTCCTTGAGGACGCCATTCGAAAAATACATAAACGTCCGCCAAAATAAGTATCCCAGAAAAAAAAACATGCGTAAGATTTCAAGGGCAATTAAATCTCAGTTTTAGCTAAAATTAATCAACAGTGGCCTTGTTCTCAGCGTCTGCCCTCTAGGTCTGGTCACCTTTGAAACGTCCTAGACAGAAGGAAAAATATACGTAGGAACACTATAAAAGATACAAAGGGGAAATACAGTAATAAACATGGAACCTGCATATCCTCCATTGAATTATATTCCCCAGTGAACTCGATCTACAGAAGTGAAGTACTTAGTATACGAGGTGCAGGTAGTCCAGCCTACGTTAAGCAAAGAAGCACATCCCGCAACTGATAGACTGCGCAGAGGCAGCAAGGTGCAACGGATAGAAATATACTCCCCCATCTTATATGCCAACTCTACAATATAGCATAATATATCAAATTGCCATTGGCCTATAGGAATTTGAAAGCTATTTAGGAAAATAAATAGGCATGTTAGGCATTGGACCATTAGGCATTTTGACCATAAATAGGCATTTTGACCATTTCAAAACATGGAACCTGCCGGCGAAAGCCTCGGAAGCAAAAATACTGTAGTCGTCAATTAAATGCTGATAAATGGAGACGTCCCGTAATTATAGCCATGCCCCCTGCACTTCAGCCTCAACGCAGTCAGAAAGTAATGTTCGACCTTTGAGTGAATATTAGACTTGGCACATAATGACTTTCAATTTGAGAAGCTTGATTATATAGGGGTTCGGTCCCTCTTTAGGACGGGAGAAAATCCCATGCAGATTTTGAGCACTCACTACTCCTGGACAGCCAGTGAAAATAACTTGTCCGAAGACGTAGAGGCCTGCTGCGCAGAAGTCCACGCTAAGCCCTCCAAGCCGCTTCTGGTCTTGTCTGCTATTAGTCTTGGGGATCATCCGGTGCACCTTGAAGAAGTCCAAACTTTAGTAGGTACTGTCATCCGCTCCCTCGAAGTGTCCCGTACTCGGAGTAAATATAGGATTTACGCCGAGGTCCCGTAGGCAGCACATGGCAGGATCAAAATCCTGGAATACACTTTTGGCAGCGCGTTTAGCAGGGGTCCCAATTGCTTCCCGGACGCACTATCGTCGTTCACGAAGATCTCGCGTTCAAGTAACTTTCTTGCGCGCGCCACCGCTAAAATAAACACTACCTGAGCTACCCTAACCTAACCTCCTTACTTTACCTAACCTAACCTAACCTAACCCAGTCTAACCTAGCCTAACCTAACCTAGCCATTCTAACCTTACCTAACCCTATCTAACGTTACCTAACGTTACCGAACATTACCTAACCTTACCTAACCTAACCTAATTTAATTAGCGATACAGCGAGCAGCGCGGCGCACCAACTTGAACGCCGCTCACGCGCACACGATCTCCGTAAACAAACACGCACACAAATCGTCGCGAACGACGATAGCGCTTCCCGGACAACGAGCACCACCCGACAAACAGAAACGTAGAAAACATTTCAGAAAGATACTATGTACAAATCTGACTACCCGAAGAAAGAATCATGACCAGTAAGCTGTAAGGGCGCTCCTGGTGCTAGGATCAGGCAAAGACCCGTTGCCAGGATAGTTGAAGGAGCAAAACTACACGCTAGGACTGGCGTAGGCAAATGACCGCAGTCAGCGGCAGGGTTCTGAAGGTTCCACCGTTCTGAGTCTACATATATAGACACCTCAAAGGCGGTCGCACGCTTGTCATAATGTTTCAAGCAAAAAGTTTAGAGAGAGTTTACATGATCTCCGCGAACATCTGATAAATTATGCATCTGTAGCGGTTTCGTGAACTTCACGCGTACTTTTAGGCTTAATAATGAGCGTTTGATATGCAGTACCCGACTGATGCAGAGATTTTTTTTTAGCGATAAATTTACCTGCTCCTAAGGATAGCTCAATCATTCTCTGTGTTGATCTTCTACTCCATTTGCGCATCATGAGTGCAAATAAAGCTCTGATGCCAGGAGAAAGTGACCCTGAGTATCTGTGATATCGCTGATAGATACTCGAGACGTCTTCAATGGTTTGATGTTCACTTTGACAGTGCAAGGAGGCTTTTTTAGTTTCACCAGTATCTTTATGTTGCCTGATTTGTTTTTATCGTACGTGTCAGCAAAAGTAGCATTATATAGGTATATATATGTTTACTATATATCAATAAATAAATACGCAATGCGAGTTAGTATGAAATGTTCATTATCACTTTCTCAACAATAGAGTTGAAGCAGTGGCATATCAGTGTTCTAATGTCATTCAGTTCTAGAAACGGCTCGACCGTGAAAAGCTCGAGTATGAGTAAAATCACCTTGACCGAGCACTTCAACAGGGAAACTCCCGCGTACTGTGGTTCGTGTTGCAGGTAAAGGCTAACTGGTTTCAAAGAAGTGCACGGCTGCAGGCGACCACTGACTATCAAGAGGTATGGCGTTAGAGATGAAACGTTCCTGTGCGCCAACTTGCCGCCCCCCCCCCCCTTCGCAACCGAGATAGGGCCAGTGTCTCCGCATTAACTTTCGGGTACCGAATGCTGACTTGGCAAGAGAAGCACTGCGATAACTCACCTGCCTGGTCTGCAGACACGAAACTATGCTCTCCGTGGTTGAGTATACCAACCGAATTATACGTTGATAGCTGTGTCGGTAGGTATATGCTCAAACAAATTGATTATGGTCACATGACGCTCGTTTTCGCCCTGGTAAAAATTTATCGGAGTGATAAGGCCTTGTACTATGGCGGTCACCACCGTGTATGTAACCATGCAGGAACATCCTGAATTTAGAATTTTGGCAAGCCACACATAGAGAAAGATTAGAAAGGAAATGCATCTGCAAGATGTAAGAAGCCACCTACCACCTACAAAATCACCCGAGGTAGTGGCAGCCTAGAGCAATAAGCTTATGACATTGTAGGCTGCATATTCCTATGCAAACCCAGGCAATCAAGTGATCATTTGCGGCGCTTGATGGTCTGAGTTAGTATTCGACATCTACATTGCTGCCGTGGGGGTTTTTACTCTACCCCGTGATGAGGAAAACAGCGGGTACGATCGTTGCACGAGAGCCTTCCGTCGATGGCGCCATAGCCCTTGACGATTTTTGATCGAATGCAACCATACACTTCTCTGAGGCCAGTTGGTGCATGTCTGCAGCACGAATTGCCAGTAGGGGTACGGGAATTCCGCACCGCGCGCGTGGAATTCCCAGTAGGGGTACGGTCAAGCTGATTTACCTTTTCAAACTAGAGATATGTCATGAAGAAAACGCGTTTTAAAAAGGTTTAATNTGCAGCACGAATTGCCAGTAGGGGTACGGGAATTCCGCACCGCGCGCGTGGAATTCCCAGTAGGGGTACGGTCAAGCTGATTTACCTTTTCAAACTAGAGATATGTCATGAAGAAAACGCGTTTTAAAAAGGTTTAATGTGACGAAGCGCATTCTGCAAGTTCCATTTCGACAAAGCATGTTGCTGCAAGGGGAATAAATTCTGCCTCTTCTTTACTTGACCGTTGAACTTTGATCACCAGAATTCGGCATTGATTAGTTTTGGATCTAAGCTGATGAAAGCGGTTGTGTGCTTGGTTCACGTCACGAATTTGAGAGAAATATTCACTCAACAGATCACCCTTCGACATGACAGTATGGTGCTATTTTCACTGTTGATTCTCACTGACAAAAACCAAAGAGCTGTTTTCCACACCTTTCTTTTATCCAGGGAAGACCACGCGCATTCAAATTGAAGACAATGAATTTTTACTTCGACGTAGTGATCAATCATCCTGATATAGCAGACTATAATTGTTGCAGAAAGTTTGAGTTTCATGGACACCAAATTTAGTAGTGACATCAGTTTCGCAAAAATTGGTCTACTTTTAAACATTGCTGACGCTTTTTGAGCTCCTTGAAATTGGAAACGTTTCCGTTCGTTTTAGACCGTACATTAATAATTGTGTACAGCGATATGCCCAGACTATTAAATAAAAGCAAAACAAATTTATGCAACGCAGAGAGTTTTATTCTCCACTGCATCAAGGTTATTAATAAATAATATACGATTCGCAAAATATGTGGCAAATAAAAAGTAATTGAGCTGCAAGTAACTTCGTTTTAATAGAGTCTTTCGCAGAAAGATTGTCTTCCCTTTCCTTTTTTCTTCGTAGTCGCAAAAGGCAGCTGAGTGCAATGCACTTTGAGTAGAGTTTGTTGCTCAAGGCTCCTCGCCAGCGTATCGCTGATGGATGTCGGAAGTCTTCACAGAGCTGAAGAGGAAAAAATGCTCTTTTCATGAAAAACAGTTTATTAATTTCTATCGAAACGAGTAAAGGCATTCATATCATGCTTAGATGCATAGGAGCACTCTTCTTAATGGAGCTAGATTAAACTTAGTAGCCTGAGCAATGATTTGTAAAGGGATGCAAGAAATAAACACAAGTAGCAGTAACAGGAACCAGCTTCATAGTAGAAGCAAAGAATAACTACTTTCTAGCTCGCTCCCTAACTTTAATTTATTCTTGCACATACATCCAATATTCTTAATGCTACCTAACTAGAACTAAAGTCCTCTCGAAAAGCAAAGTACTAAATGCCACCAAAACCTGACAGGCCCTGAGCCCCGAAGAGACGGCCTCTGAGGCGCGGACACACAGACATCGTTCCAAAACCCCCTATATACTGTAATACACAGTTGTTGGTTGCTTGCTTGCATGTCGTCTTGCCCATTTGCTCCCTTAGTTGGCCCTTCTCTCCATCACGCTTGTTTTTAAGGATTTAGCATTTTCAGAATTCCGCTTCGCTTTGAAAGTAGGTCGTTGCTATCAATATTATAATTCTACGATAGTCGACAAATTTGATAAAAATCTTAACGTTTCGGGAAATATCAGATTCCCATCATCAGAAAATCGAATAAAATGCTAGGATTTGTTTACCGCAACAATAGGAAATTTATTGATAAAACGAAATCAGTCCACAACAGAAAACTAAATCAATTAGGCGCATCCTCTAACCTAACTTCTTGCAACCCAGATAGCGTCATTTTTAATTATTCTAATGTTACCCTACAGCCACGCCTAAAATTTCTGTTATCATTTG
>LQNS02278165.1:20614805-20641051 GCA_001587735.2 Parhyale hawaiensis
CCACCAATATCGACCTAAATATACTAAAATCAACGGTATGTTATGGTTGACATATCTACCATACTGTTTCATCATCCATAATCGACTTTAATGTCTCATACACTACTATTCTCTACTATAATGACAACCATAATTTCCGACTGGGCTGAGCCTAAACGAGGATTTTGCACTATGTTAGGGCACAAGGGTGAGTACACACGAGCCCCAATTGCGTCGGGTAGATATGATTGGGTGAAGCGTAATGGATAGAAGTCTAAGACTACAGTGGACACCGTTATCGAGTATCACTATGACAATAGCTCACAGAGGGCCGGGGCGTAAGTTCCGGTGTCTCTTTGGGAATGGGCCTATTGGTTCGTCTACTGCCGCCTATCTAATCTAAATGTCTTACCAGCACAGCGCAACATAATTATGGCGGCTTCGTGTGTCATAGGTACTTATTTCACTGTTCTTTATTCTTATTTACACTCCTTTGCTAAGCAGTGTTTTCCATCGTCTGCAGATGACGTAACTTTGCCTTCCATAATCATATACTTTTATTTTTCATCGCTACTTCAGATGTTTTCAACTCTATTTAGTGACCTGAGTTTATTCTGTAGAGTAGTCCATCATTTTTCTGTTCTATTTGACGTTATAGCTTCACAGCAAAATACATCAGAATCTGCTAATTTCTTCGATAATTGATTGCACTTGCCATCAACGCCTCGTTTGGATCATTTCTTTTCTTCAATGAACACTTCTTCACTTCAAAAAATGTCTGAGACTGAAGCAGTCCATAACCCCTCGCTTCGTACCGTATCCTGGCTACGAATATTTCCATGTTTGGATTTTCATGAGACACTGGCAAAGTCAACAATATATGATGCAAATCGGCATAAATGATACGAACAAAATGGGCTTCATGTTATCTCTACGAGACTGATCGAAAAATTTTCCAAGACCCTAAAAGCACAGTTATAGTTGAAAATCCTTCCTCTGCACATCAGAGCTTCTTGCAATTTCAATAGCTGAATTTCCCTTATCCGAAACAGAAAATGTAACGTGCAGACACATAGACAATCGGACGTATGGAGTCTCAAACAGAATAATATTATAGATACTTAGCGTGACCCCATTGAAATTCCGCGGTTAATTAATGTTTTCACCTACATTAGTGTGACTTAAAGGCAACCTTTCTAACTGAACCTGCCCCGACTAAATAAATGTTCACCAATTAACACTGATGAACTCCATTTACCCTAACGCAGTCACCTTTGAATCTAGCAATGTTCTACCCACAGAGAATTCATACTTCTATCTTGATAAAGACATAGAGATCCGAAAGTACTTCCTGTATTGTTTCCTCTGTATTTGAACACTTTTTCTTAGCTCTATTTCCCATAGTTAACAGATAATTTAACCTCTCATAGTGGTACCCATTTCCCCGTTTTTGTCGGCGTATCCGACTTTTTCACACTATCAGAGGGCCTGTGGATATCGAAGGGTGGCCCATCATTTTTATCCTATATCTGGTGCGATAGCTATATAATAGAACAGCAAACTCGTGTAATTTTTTTTAATTGCAGCTCGTTGAGTTACAGTAATCACATCTTCTCAAAATGTCATTGTATTTCATTAGATATCACACTTTCTCTTCAAAAAAATTACTTTCGAATCAAGATGCCTAAAACTGCCAGGTTTGTGCTACTGTGCCATATTCCAGCTACCCATTGCGATTGGCATAAGCCACCAAAAAGTGAATTGAATATAGAGCGAAAAATGTAATGAAAATCGGTAGATATGTGATACGGTTGAAATGAACTTCATATCTTTACTTCCAAACTGACTGAAGATTGATACAAGAAGCGAAAAAAGCACAGCTATGGTTGAAATTCCTTTCAGTCAATGACTAGTTAAATTTTGCTATCTCTAATACTGAAAGCATAACGTGCAAACACATGGGGGATGGACGTATGGAACCATAAGCAGATTAGCATTATAGATAGTAGCGGAATCAGTGGAAATTTCTTGGTCAATTAATGTTTTCACTTACCTAAGTTTGATCGGAGGCAGCGCTTCTAACTTAAACTACCTCGTCTAAACTAATGTCTTCCCCTGTCTAACGCAGTCTGTCTACCTTACACCTCGTCTAAGCTCTCTTAATATTCTGATGTCAGCTGTGAATCTCACATTTGTGCTGTCAAAAAAGAATTCATACTTGCGTCTTGATAAAGACATAGAGACATAACAGTATTTCTGGCAGGGTTCTCCCATGTATTTACACAACAATTCTAAGCTCAATTTCCCATAGGTTTCAGATAGTCTAGCCCTTCATAAGCTTACACGTTTCATTATTTTTATTTTATCTGATATTTCGCACTATTTCGGGACTCTTGGCTATTGATCAGTAGCCCATCATTTATCTGCTTTGTTTAGTGCGATAGCTATGCCATCGCACATTCGCTACAAAAAAAAAAACGCTTTCGAATTCAGATGTCTAGCGCTACCAGCTCTGTGCTTCTTGTAGCGTATCCTAGCTACGCACCTGGCCCTAATAAAGACTGTCGTGAGCGTCCAGTAAAGTGAACATAACATGGCGTAAAAAATAGCAAGCTTCACATATAAAACAGGTGCAATGATTTTCATTTCATTCCTTTGAAACTTATTGAAAAGTGTTTCCAAGCAGCAAAAAGAAGACAGCCATGGTTCAACATCCTTCCAGCGAAAATCGGAGGTTTTTGTAAGTTGAAGTTTCTCTTAACTACTGCAGTGCTGAAAGCGTAACGTGCAGACAAATGGACGGACGGAGCCTCGAGTAGAATAACATCATAGATATTGGCAATGAATTATGCCAGCAATGTCTCACAGTTGAATACAACAATATTTATAATATCTAACATTTGTGACATAGTAGATGGGTTCAGGGGAACGCGAACAATTGAACTAACTCTTAGGCACCCAACCGCAGTTTAATCTTTCGTAGACACTAGAGTCTATTGACAGGTGCTACCCGTTAGGGCGTTGGGCAGACTCAAGACAGCGGATACCAAACCTTAAACTTACGCTGCGGACGACCATACGCAAACAGGAGACCACCAACCGTTCCTTCTGCAGAGGACACTCTAGGAGCAACGTGATGCCAGCAGGCTGTGCGCCGAAAATGACCAGGTGAATCTGTCTCATAGGAGAGACGGGGCCAAACTCTGTATGTTTTATAAGGTTTAGAACAATGAAAGATATTGGTTGTATTCTTCTGTCCCGGCCCTCAAGGTCTCCAGGAGGATTACACGTGCTGCGGTTGACGCACACTCTTTCACTTTGGAAAGTGTTAGATGCAGAACACGTCAGTTCAGTCGGTGCATCGTGCCTTGGTCGGTTGGAGTTTGGATTCATTGCCGGCATCGGCTTTCGGTCGTGTTAGCCTGCAGGCGTTTAAGTCAGCTGTTAATGGCTTTTTGTTGGATTTTCTTTAGCAGCGTTTCGGGCTATCTTGTGTTGCAGAATGCTGCATTTGGGTTTTATTACTTGTCCGTGGCGGTCCAGGTGTGAAGTTTTGTTAGTAATAATGATGCCGGGATGGGCAGCTTGCATGCCGTTCTTGCCACGGAATCTATGCTAGAGATTTTAAATGTGTTTCAAAATAACGAGTAAGTTGCTCATCCTTGCTTTCCATTATTCGTGTGAATGCAAATATGACCTAGGCATTACACTGCTACGTCTCAGTATCGCTAGAGCGATCCGTAAAATTGTGGCGTGAAATGGGGAGAAACGTTGACACCGGGCGCTACAGATTAAGAATGGTAACCTTATAAGGCCGAACTAAATAAAACTTTCATCTCTTGTAGGAATATCGTTGCTTCAAACTTCTTCTTTCAATGGCGCTGGGAGCTCAAGGGTTAAAACTCCAGGCAGGTGCCGTCACCGCCGTGTAGGGTAGGCAATACCAACCCTCCAGGGAATATGAAAGTATGTAGGCAGTTACATTTCTTCGATGAATTAACATAAAGTAAACTCTTTAAATATGATGGTTAGCTTGATTATAATAGAGCAAACGCCGGCATTATTTCAGTTTTCTTAACTAGCGAATAATGCTGTGGTCGTGCTAACCGTGAGTATTTCTCACGGCTCGTGCCTGAAACTAAGCGTTGGAATCTTCATAGCATTAAGTCACGGTGTGGTGTCCTCAATATGTTCCGCTCAACATCCTATTGAGATCCCAAACGACTTCCTGCCCGTTGTTCTATCGTATTCTGGCACCATAAGCCAGATCAAGTGCAGCCAGCCGGCGCGACGAAGGCGCAGTTGGTAATGGTCTGATCCCAGTACAGGCTTGCGGGACATTGCTGTTCTGTTGGAGGATTATTAGCCGATGTGCACTGCAGGTACTTGGTGCAGTCCGAGGGGTGCGTGTAGTACTGTGTCATGGGGAAGTCCGGGCAGTCGGTAGTGGCGGAGGCAGTGGGGCTGCTCGTAGTTTCTGCGACAGAAGAGAGAAAAACTGAAGCGATTTATCATAAATGCGTGCTCACACAATAATCTTGTGACCGTGCCCTTCCACCAAATCGTTCGATACAAAAGAAAACTTTACGAGACAATAGAAAACTTTACGAGCAATAATTCACAACATATTTGAAGAAATTAGATACATTATCAACGATACTTAATTAGTGAAGCCAGCTAACTTAACGGCTAGCATCTTAATAAATATTTTGGTATAAATGTAAACACAAAGACCCAGTTGTGGTTACGTGGGTGCAGTAAAACATTTACACGATTAGTCGAGATACCACCTTCAAAAGACAATCATGTAAACACGATATAACGATAGCTCAGCAATACCAGATATGCACTTTCATAAACTAAGCTTTTCAGTGTATTTTCTTGGAGGAAAAGTGTGATTTTGTTAGATATCAAAGTATTCATAGAAAGTAATAGCTTTTTGGTTTTTATTGTAGGTACCCGCAGTGGCGGGATGCTGAAATTCTGCATATGAACGCCGAAGCCTTGCGATGCTTACATTTGAAGCATCAGCGTCGTTGGCATTTACTGAAAATGGGACGGGGACTCTGTTGCCACAGGAGTCATTTGTCTCTTACGATCTGGTCAACTACAGCTTGCTCAAGGTACATTTCGCTCGGTGCGATTATCACTCAATGATGATCGTCAAACGATTGGCTAGAGCTCTTATTCAGTGTTTTTGAGTGGGATTGCTTTTCTTCGAGCGATTGACGCTACAGTCGCGAACGATCATCGTTGGCTCCAAATATCCGCGCGGCTAGGGGGTGAATTGCCTTGGATAGGTAGCATTTGATCGATGCAATCAGGAAGTGCAAGAATGGTAACGCGCAATATGGTCAGCGCACTGCCGCACGCGGCGGATGTATATTGGAGCGGTGACCTCATAAGAGCTCATTCGATCGTAGCGCAGTCGAAGACCAGCAATTGTCTACTGTCTACCATAATTTAGTTATGAATTATAAATACCACAGTTAACTTAGAAATGGCAATGATCAATGTCATACTGTTGGCCAACTTGTTGTAATATTTAATAATTATTTGCGTTATTTTTCTGTAACAGGCACGCACCCGGTCGGACCGTTTGTTTGTAAAATGTCGGCCTAAACTGTGCCGCCGTTAACAGCACCGGCCCTCTTCTCCTAACCTTAAAATCTGCAGCATCATTGCAAAGAATTATGGATTTATCATTCACCAGTTTCAACAACATCGTTCCGTAAGACAGTTTAGATGTGGGAAACTGGTTAGGCAATTTTTTGCAAGTTAGTTAACGCGAGTAGGACGCGACACTTACTGTTATATTGCTGTACCGCGCGCAGCATGTAGTAGCTGATATTTTTTCTAATTTTACGGAGCAATTATATGGCTTCTGCGTATTATTTATAAACTTTTGCATTAATGTTACTTTGCCGGGAGGAAATAAATTTGTTTCTCTGATGCTCTAATTTTTTTCAACACAAACTTATTAAAAAGTTCTTCTATCACAGTGTTTAATCACACCATCTGAATCAATTATTGTTTCAGCAGTTTGAAATTGAAAGAGCAGGTATTTGGTAAAAGATGAAGGTCAATCGGATACACTGAGGTATGCACTCATATGATTCTATCTTCAGAATGCCATATTACTCTGGAAAAAACTCACTTGATCTATTGCACCGTAAAGGCTATAAACTTGACTCCAAAAGTGCTTCTGAAAGATGCGGGCATTTGCCGGGTTGCATTCATCTGCTCTTTTACAAGCCTAAACCAACGCTTTTTCAAAATTTTAGAATTCAGAAAGCTGAAAAACTTCATAGATGCTTTGATACGTATTTTTGTGCACTCATAAAGCTTCTAGGACAATCTGAAGACGCATATGGGATAATGAAGAAAACAATGTAAAAAAGCTAATTATCAGCGTACAAGTAACTTATGACGTCACAAGCTTATTACCCAGAGTGTACAACAGCCTGGCCCTCCGCATGCGCTCACCTGTTAAGCATCATCATCCTTGCAAGATGTCGAACTGTTCAACAGAAAGACGGAAAAACTCGGTACGCTTGTAGTGGTCTTCACTCAGGTGGTTTGTAATCTATTTCTGAAATATTCCTTCTTCGTTCCCACAGTACACTGCGTCAGACGATATTATGTTATGTATTTTGAGATTTGTGAAAGATAATCCCAAGTACTACAAAAATTTTTGCTCGACGTTACTATTAACTGTTCTTACTATTATTTCAGATACAAGAGCGAAGGTTAGAAATGATAAATTTGTGTTTTCACTGATTTCATATACTTGCGGTGTCAGACGATATTAGGCAAGTGACTATTTTTTTTGCATATGAATAGAGAAATTAAACCTAAATTTTAAGAATATGGGCAGAAAGTCATCTCTTGATGATCACGAGAAACGAAACATCATCAGGCAGCTAGGAGAAGGTAAAACAGCTCCTGAAATAGCAAAACATTTGAAGAGGGAAGCGAGGATGATTGAAAAGGCAATTAAAAATATTAATTTCACCAGAAAAACACGCAGTGATGAAGGTAAATCTGTTTTTAGCAATAGAGAACTGAGAAAAATAGCAAGAGCAGGAAAAATGCCCCTTGACAGCAGCAACACCATCTTTGAAGAGGCTGGGGTAGCAGAGGTATTTCGTGACACCAGCTGTAGAATTCTGAGAACCATGGGAAAAGTTGTGAAAGCCAATGCAAGAACTCCTTCATCTTAGTAACAGAAACAGTGCAACAGAGCTTCTTGGGTAAATCAGTACCTAAAAGTGAACTTTTCAAATGTCCTATTTACAGCAGAATATGCAGGGCTACATTAGTTGGCCCTGATGGTTGGTCCAGAGGATGGCTTGTAGAAGGCCAGAGAGCTCTTCTGATGTATCACCGTTAGGAGGGGAGAGGAGGAGTAATGCTCTGGGCTGCCCTCGTTGGAGATACCTTGGTGGGTCCATTTCGTGTACCAGAAGGAGTAAATTTGACCTCCCGAGCTCACGCAGAGTTTCTGGATCAGAATTTCTTCCCCAGGTACAGATCTTAAACGAGATCTTTAAGCTGAAATGCATTTTTATGCGTGATAATGCACCAGCCGATGCTGCGACGTTCACAAAGGATTATCTAGCTGGAAAAAGCATCTCTGGAGACCGATTAATGGAATTTCCTCCATGCTCCCTGTACCCTAACTGCATGGAAAATCGTTGTGGCAATCAGTACACAAGCAAAGATGAACTGTGGAATGCAATACTGAATAGTTGGAAAGGCAACAACCCATCAGTTATCCCAAATTTGACCGCGTCGATGGATGATCGTCTTGTGAAAGTCCAAGAGGAAAAATGAGGGTATTTCAAAGTATAAATAGTTGATAATATTGTTTGTGTGTTTTTAGTGTTGTATTGGTGTTTATGTAACGTTATTAAATCATTTGTTACTTTGAAAATGTTTTATGTACACTTACATAATACCTTCTCACAAACCATGAATAAAGTTTTGCTATTTAGTACTACCAAATTCACATATTTATTATGAAATGAGTTTGTGTGTTGCAATGTGAAAATGCATAACCGCTATAGTAGTAGTAGTAGTTTATGGTAGTTAATTGTAGAAAAAACTAAATACAATGGTACTTTTTGTTGTCGTATGTACAATTCACACATTTCAGTCAAAAGAGGAATAAAAACCACGTGGCAGTTCACGCTGGAAATCACAGCTTTAACTGTTGTAATTTCGGCTTAAATACTAGAAAGAACTAAGAGAGTACATTGGTACTTTTTGTTGACGCATGTAAATACAATTCACACATTTTAGTCGAAACAGAAATAAAATCCACGTGATAGTTCACTCTGGAAAGAAGTAAAAAAAAAACAAAGCTTAAACTATTAGAATTTGGGCTAAAATACTATGTACCGCTTTCTTAACCGTTGACTTCCGGTGTGCCTCTCCTGGTCTCATGTTCGACGGTACACAATTCCATTGATAGGAGCCTTGAGTGAGAAACAAATAGCTTCTCGTCGATGGCTCATTACGAAGTCGAACATCTCCTCTGTTGGTGGATCTGGATTCGCGTTCGAAGTCCAGTCCATCTTTGATCTTTTGGGACACGTTGGGGATGCTTCTAAACATGCACTTTGTGTATTCCTGGAAAATAGATTTGTCCGCGAGTTGATTCAGCGAGAGAAAGCCAGTCCCTTCACAGGGTTTGGAGACACATATTCGATCACTAACCCTGACGCCCAGTATCAGCCGCATCGCAGCATTTAATGCGACATGGATCTCATGTATCAGACCGCACTGGGGATCTGCATCGCTAGTACGCACACTAGCAAACAGAGGAAGGCAGTTTAAACTCTACGACACTAGAAGGCCATGTACAACTGGGAGCAGATTGACTCGGGGCTCCATGTACTTTAAGCTTCGAATTATGCCCGTTCATTGTCGAAGTTCACTGAGCAACTTCTTTACATGGGCACACCACCGAAGGTTATTGCTAATTGTGACACCAAGGAGCTTAGCTCTGCCCGTCTCCTCGACGACTGCATCCTTCAAAACCAGAGTCAAAGGACTCAGGGGTTGTTTCTGAGACTTGCATCTGATGATGAACAGCTCCGTTTTTGCCGCATTTGCCACCATGATGTTCGAGCTCATGAACAGCAGAACAGTCCTGGCGACTATCTTTATTTGTTCTTTAAGCTCTTTTTCAGATATGCAGCTCACTGAAACAGTAGTAACATCGGCGAACGAAGTCACCGTTGGGTGGAGGTTGGTAGGAATCCAGAGATGAAGATCAGCGACGAGGATCAGAAACAAGAGAGGTGCCAACACTGATCCCTGAGGTGCACCAACTTCAAGCAGCTGCTTTTCAGATGTGTAACCACCCTTCGCAACTTGAATTCTCCGTTCTTCCAAATATGATGACGCCCACGCTGTGAAATTTTAATCGAATCCATAGTGCTTCATTTTTATTACAAGGATCTTGACATCAATTAGATCAAAAGCGGCGGAGAGATCAAAGAGTAGAACGCCAAGGACGCGACCCCTCTCACTCATCTCAGTCCACTCTGAGACCGCAGTAAAAAGTGCACTCGTTGTTGATCGTCTATGACGAAAGCCACGCTGAGTATCAGGCAGAATGAACTCCTCCGCGTACCTAGAAATCGGTTTATACACCACACGTTCAATTACTTTCGAGACGACACTTAAGAAAGAAATTGGCCTAAAATGATCAAAAAGGTTCTTTTGTCCTTTTTTGTGTAGTAGCACGATCCGTGCCAACTTCCATGGCTTAGGAAATTCACCGCTACTCAGGGATGTATTGATCACGTGCGTGAGTGGAACAGTCCAAACGTTGGCCGGATCTTTAAGAATCCTGGACGTAATTGAGTCATAGCCAGAACTACTTATATCCTTCAAATCTAGAATCACGTCCCTGCACCTCTCCCTCCCTGATCGTTTTTAACACAAATTGCGAAGCGACAGCAGGAACTTTCTCGATGTGCAGCATTGGGTCAACTTTCGGTCTCGATCCGGCAAGTATGCGCAACCGCTTAATTTGTTACTTAAATGTCTCTCAAAGCCATCAGCAATGTTGGAAACCGGTATAGCGATCTCATTGACTACTTTCCAAATAGCATCTTGGTTTCCTATAGCCCCGTCAATATTGCTCTGAATAAACCTCTGGTTGACTTGTGTAACTAGGTTTATGCATCTGTTTCTGGCTTTTCTGTATGCTTGGATGAGTTCTTGTCTATCCTCGGAACACTTCCGCAGGTCTTGCCGGAGTTTATCCCTCCTTCGAAGCATCTTGATCGTTTTATCGGAGAGGCCCGGTTTATATTTTGTGTGTTGCTTGAAGGTCTTATACGGGGCGTGGGTGTTGAGCGCATTTGTGACAATGGACTCGAACATGTCAACCATATCAAAAGGGCCCCTACACATGGGCAAGTTCTGCCATTGGTGTTGTAGTAAATCACTGTTGAATTTCTCTGCATCAAAGTCCTTAAAAGTTCTCCTTCTCAGGGTTACTGGGTCTTGTTTGAGAGATAACGTTTTTGTGAAAGTGACCAATACCGGAAAATGGTCACTGGAGCCGCAGTGAAGGGTTCCAGCAACCACTCCATCATCTTTACTGACAATTGCGTGATCAATTACCGATTCAACATCGGATAACAGAACAGTTCCCGAGAAGGTGACGCCAACATCAATTGAGGTCAGACCAAGCGAGTCGAGTGTATCAGAAGGGTCTTGAGCTAGAGGGTACACGTAGCAGGAGTCGTCTTGGAGCTTTTGCCGGTCAATGTTGAGATCACCAACCAGCACAAGTTGCTTCCGCTCTTCAACCGCCCCCCCCCCCATCCAATGTATCTAAATCTCTGAAAGGATTCACGTTGTTGACTTAAGCTCAAAGGTCGATACTTTCGTGTCTGGAGATCGAAGGAAGACCACTCTCTATACGTATATATCTCCAATATTGATCTTTTTAGTACCTCTCATCTCCAGCTCAAACCACACTGCAGGATTATTCAGTCGTATAAAGTCTTCTCTTAGATTTAAATGCAATTTAGTGTCTTCCTTTACCAGTGCGAGAGTACGGTACTTTCTATTATCGTCAATTGGCGGTAAAATCGTCGAAAAACTCGGAACAAGTCCAGATAGTGCATCTTCAGTCAAATTGGTATCACATTCAACCAGGAACATAATGCCGATTTTGTGTTTTTTCACCATAGCTGTCACTTCCGAAAGTCGATTCATTAAGCCATGGCACACGTTGTAGGAGGCTATTTTTAGATATTCTATGACTGTATGGTTGGTCACCTTGCAAAGATACGGTGACGTCCTCGGCCCCCATATGACCCACTTCAGGCCACCGGGCGTTGCAGCGTGTTTTGAAGCTGCTTCTTCACGCAACTTTTCCAGGTTATCTCATTGCAGAGGAGTCAGATCAGGGTAAACTTAGAGAGACGAGGAGTCGAGCAGAATCTTTCGCTTCCTGAGAATCTCATGAGGCACCTTTTCATTCCGATATTGCACTATCAATGGTGTAGGGCTGCTATTCGATAATCTTTCCAGGGCGAAAAGCATGAACAATGTCCTTTCTCCCTTCAAGACCAACGTTTTGAAGGGCTTCAACAACTTTTAGAATATCATCATTATCTCTCTTCTCGGAGCCAGGGGATTTGGTCGACTCAGGTAGGCCCCGGAATAGAACATTAAATTTTCTTGCATTTCTAGACTCCATCTCATCGATCGCATGATTTGGACGGCCAGAGTGAACGCCACCGCCCGGGGCTCCTTCTTCGCCATCCAGTCTCCTCCTCAAGTCGATGCAAACTTCCTTCAGATCTTCAATATCGCGGCGGGAGTATCTTGTTCATCTTGAAGTTGTCGGACTTGGGTTTGGGTTTCCACAAGAGTGAGACAATGGTTCTTTTTGCATCTACAATAATATATCGGATAACCATGTTTTACGAGACTCCGGAGGACTGTTAACGGGAGAAGAAGAAAACCAAAGTGGAACAAACTACCACAAATTTCACGTTCGGCTCCATCATTGGTACCTCTTACCGGCTTTTTCCTCAGAATCCACTATGAAACCATTCGCACTTTTGCTGCAAGGAGGTGTGTTAGTTTAGCGGTTGTGCCCCTTGCTGTGGGGCCGGCTGGGCTGGCTTATAATTGCAGCTCGACTTCGGCCCGTCATGGCAGATTCTGCAGCCCACATTAATGGATGAGCTTCTTACAACTTCTATAGGTGTGGTGAGGTGTCAGAGATACGAGGTCGGAGTTACGGCGCCGGAGTTATGATGTCTGGGTCAAGACATCGAAGTTGCGGTGTCGGCGTTGCAGTATACATACCGCCCTTTCTCATTTGTCAACATTAAACTTGGTAATATTTCGCACTATCCTTCACATCGCAACAGAACAGAAGAAGGGGAATAAATTCCAAGTCAGCTTCAAAAGCGACTAAAATCACACAGTAAATTTTCAGTATAGACGTTAGTAAAGGAAACTCGGATAGATTGGACGTCGAGTAACTTTATCAATTAGCGCTATACTGGAAGCACGCTACGTCACCAGAGTTTCACAGTCACAAAACAAATATGTGCGGTTTTAGGTCCCAGCACAACTGGGGACCAACCTGGTGACTGTCGAAGTATCAGTAAACGCTTGGTAGAGGGGTGAATGAAGAATTCTGGCCATGCATCTAGAAAGTGAATTACAAGCTTAATCTCCAAACCTATTTTTAATAACCGCCAACTGAGTGATTTGCATATTACCATCTGTTATAGTGTAATGTATCTTAGCCCTTTTCCTTTCATTCATGTGGAAAAGAAGTTCTTCATCTTTCATCTCTTCAGCTAGATTGTATAAAAGTTAACCACCTTCTTTTTCTGCTCAGTTTACTCATAGCCATTTTCTGGCGACACTATAACTTCTTTGAGAAGCTTTCGCCGCGTGACTGCTGTCCGAAAGCCTAGAGCCAGAAGTAGTTATGTAATTTTTTTGCGAAATTGGGTTTTACTTACCTAGTGGGTGCTTGTGAGGTATATTTTTAGTGTCACAAGTGTGTATGCCATATCTCTTCATTAAGAAGAGACATGGCATAGACTCTTGTGACACAAAAAATATGCCCAATTTAGCTGAAAATGGGCATAACCACTTCTGGCTCTAAGCCCTCGTGTCTCATCGAAAATCGCACAGTCCTTGAAATTCTAAGCAAAATGGTACACTCACTACTTTCGTGGTAATTGCACCCAGCAAATGTACCTCCAGTACGATCCAGTTCATACAAATATTGTAGCAAGGGTGTGCTGTCATATTGGGCATAAATTTAGTTTAGCCATTGCGAAAACATTGGCATTTTCTGTATAAATTTTCAGCTCGAACATTAATCGCCAAAGTTCACAGTCAACACATATTGATGTTTTGGGCGTTACCATCGAATACATCTTACAAGATTAATGTTATAAATTTATTAATATCGTTTAATATCTATTTTAGGGATATTGTGAGAGAAAAATGCAGTACAGCGGCTCTCCTACTTAACAATAGATACGTTCGCTGATGTTCGGTTGACTACGAGGGACCGTTAAATAGGAGGGAAGATCGTGAAGTGCCTGCTCATTGCAGAAAATGCCACATTCCCTTAGTTTAAAGACGTCTATGCTAGTTAAAGGCATGCACGTGAGTCGATAAAACATTTGTCGTATAATGAAGATTGTTATTATTTTACCCACGGGTATTATATCATTAAAAAGAATGGAAAAGGAGTGTGCTTGGTCCACCATACAATAATAATATTATTATTAATAGTAAAAAACATAAAAAAAGATTCCTCACGAATTCAGTGTCAGTGGATCGTCTGGTACACTGGTTTCACTGTTTTTATCTGCAAAATTTCCACAGAGAACATTTAGACAATAACACTGTCAAGAACTGTTATCGACTTACTTCCACACTGAACTTTTTTATGGCACCCTGACACGCAATAAATGAAATTATCGGTAAATGTAAAGCAGTAGGAATGGGTGTCAGTTTTGGTAAATGGGATGCTTTGAGCCTATGTTTTACATTAAATGAGAAGTAGAGAAACTGCACACTAGGCGGCATGGCTGAACGAATTCTTTCTCATATGCCATATAGGATTTAGACGCTTTTGAGCAGGAAGGTCGCCCGCATGCAGGCCAAGGCATTCTCTCTATAACAGTCTGGCCATGGCCTTCACCTGTGAATGCGCTTCGGGTACCTGATAGTGACCGTTATGAGGTTGAATGAAACGTACTTCGCCCGCGTAAGTCAATAGATACGTTGTTTAGATCGCCTTATTCACGTGTTTAAGAAAAATGAAAATATTTTCTAGAATGCAAAAGTCCTGTAGTAGCCATGTTTCAGTAAGGGAAGGGCTGAGTCTTGCTCCAATAAACAATATTTTTGGTCAATTTTGGAAACCCTTCAAGAATTTCCAAGTCTATATATAGCTAATTAATAATGTTTATGCAGTCTCATGTGAAAGCATTTATGGCCCCACAGGGTTGACGATATTGGAAAATACATTGAAAACTCACACAATGAACAAATTGTCGTATCCTGTCTAATATTGCCTGCACTAGAGGACCCACTCGTCAAAAATGACGGCAAAATTTTTGTTTTTGAGCTTTTTATTGTTCCGGTTCCCAAGATTGGTTTTGCTGTATTATAGGTCTCATCCCTGCAGGCCAGATCTTTCATTAGTGAAACACATGTTCTACAGCCATGAGCTTTGCGATAGCAAAATATCCCCCATGCAAAATAAGGAATGAATATCAGCTTGGAATTGGGCAAACATTAAGCTGAACTAAGAAAATATACCTCAGTCAAAATAATTCAATGGAAATGCTCATGGCTCACCGTAGTATCGTGGATGCCAACTGATGTTGAACCTCGTGTTGCGATGAAAATTCAGTATAAAAACACGTCTGCTCAGCGCGAAGATTGAACTGCTACGATATGATTCAACTAACGAAAGTATAAGTGGAATGGATTATGCACGAAAGGAACGAAAACTCTAAGACTGTCAAGCGAGACTGAGCTTCTCCAACTGCTGCAACTGCCGGGGATCAAGAGCCGGGGATTCAGAGCCCAAGATATAGAGTTCGGCATCCAGAGCGCAGGGTCCAGAGGCCGGAGATCCAGAGCCGGGGATCCAGAGCCCGGGATCTAGAAGCCGGTGATCTAGAGCCAGGGCCCTCAAATTTCTACTACCTTATACCTTATATCGGATCGCTACGCCCTCAAATTTCCAACTACCTTATTCCGACTCATCGGATTGCTACGCCCATTAACTTTTTCCTATCTTATCCCCATAGAGCGTGACGGAGAGACGGACCAACATTGGAGCAAGGGAGCAAGCGACCAACAGCTGTGTTTTATTATATAGTGGATAATTAACCACAGTGACATTAATTACCGCAAGCTCAAGTACGGATGTTAGACTCGCCCAATTGAACGGATATAATGAGGTCTGAAACTTTACCTAAGTAGCGAAACTAGCACTTGTGTTCGAAATTCCGGACAAGCTAAAGCTGGATTTGATGCAACATGTCGCAACACATGAAAGACTCAAACACAATATGTGGCTTGGATCCTGTAAAAGTCCTGTTACACTAACTTGTTCCATGTTTGTGATAAAAAAAAAACAACATAGTTTTCCACGATACTGGGTGACTGAAAATAACTTGATCTTTTTCAAGTAGCCTAGCTACCAATAACATAAGAATTATGCATAAAAACTGAGATAGCTGTTGTCTTCCACGCGGAACATAAGTCGGACATCGAGGAACAAACATCAAGGTGGTCGGGTGTTTGGTAGCAGATATGCTGCAAACTTTGAAATATCATGACCTAAGCAAACAGTGAGATCGTTCTGCTTGTTGACGATCGCACCCACCTGGAAATTCTTCCATCTAAAAATGACAATGCGCATGGCTCTTTCTCATCGTTTGTTAGGAAGACAACAATAGCATTCTGAAGTTGCCCTGCCTTCGAAAAGATAGAGAGGTGTTTTCGCTTGCTTTAAGCTCTTTCTCCCCTTCACTTTTGACAAAACCCACTTAGTAGATAAATCTCTGATTGCATGGTGTAGATCGTACGTAGAATTCAACTCATACGAGTACCTATTGGCGGCCCAGGCACAAAGATAGAAAAAGAAGCTAGTCCGAATTTTCTGTGGCCCTTTCCACTATTGTGATGTATGCCAGTGCCAAAAATAGGGTCACAAATAGGGTGACCCCGTAGACATACCTGCACCACCTTCCGCTGTTGTGAAATCCTGGAAAGAATAAATCACTCATTTAGACTTCTCATGGCATAAGCAGTTTTTGTTGTCCTTACCTGATTTAAAAAATGTTTTTACTAAATATGTGTATGAATATAATGCATTTGAATAGCTTACAGTGAGCGGTACGTCAGCTTGTATTAGGGTACAAGTTGCAAGATCGCACTTGTGTGTAAAATCCTGATATGTACCAGTTTATCGAAGTTCACTGTAGACGTACACGTAATTGTTTCAACGTCTTTCGTATTTTGATATGACGATGCATTGGTATGAATGTATATTTTTTGAAATCCTAATTGATTTTGTATTATGTTGGTAAGAATAGAATGTTCAGTAATGTGGAACGCTCGTAGTCTTTAGAATGTTGTAGTCTCCTGATTTCTTTTTCGTTATTTAGGCTATCAAGAACGCTATTCGTCGGCAAACAAACCTTGCTATTATGGCTCCTACAACGTTTTCCTTACTTTGCTAGAGAATGTGAATTTTGTACTCAGAAGGAGATGTCATTCGCTGATAATTCATGTTCCAAGCAAATAACTCGTATCATTTGCTGCAGCACTGGGTATCCCTACCACCTGTTGCAGAACCATTTGATTTAATATTTAAAATGTAATGCTTTTTTGAACAGATATTTCCAAACACATGTTGCCATAGAAGTCTGGTGAAATAAATGATCGGCCAGGGTGGAGACTTCCTACCCTGATCGATCAGCAATCTCATCAGTTCCATTTACAAATTTGGATCTCAATGTTTCGTAGTTGTTAACCAGATTACTTGCATAAAAGTACTCAGTCTACTCAATGTTTGGGAACTTGGCACAGTTTCACATATCATATTATTGGCCGTAAAGTGTATTTAATACGTTTTTATAGCGGGAGAATTGAAAATGAAGCTTGGTCTCATTAATTATACCATAAATTTTATCCCATTAATAGTGGAACACTTTGAATGTGGAAAAAAGTTATATGACCGTGATGCACAATTTGACCCAAAGCAAGTACGAAGGCGTGTACAACTTCACGCAAATTACATAGCAAAGGATATATAATCTCACTCTAAGTACGCACCAAGGTGGGTGCAGCTTCACCCATGTTACGTACCAATGCATAAAGGATTTCCCCCGACACGGCAGCGTCTGCAGTAAGGTTGTGCGGAGTATAGTCCTTCGGTGCCAGCTTGCATGTTGCAGTGGTGGATCCTTCTTGCACTGTGAACACCGACGCCTGTCCACTAGCCCACACTGGCAGTGCAAGAAATAATAATTATTATATGTACATTTTTCAACTCCGTTTATGTACGAAACAAAACTAATCGGTTGAAATTCTAATGATAAATTGATTTTTGTAGGGGTAGTTCTACTTGTAACACCCAAATGCATGGTCCTATCTAATATACGTTTAAAGATTTAGTTTGCAATTTCTAAGATAGGTCTTACCCATGTTTGTTTTTTATTGAAAATGAGTGCAGATGGACAACGTTTTCTAGCGTGCGATTGGTTTTCACGCAGTGTGAATAGAATGGGCAATTCAGATGGGACAATAAAATTCCATTATATGAGTAAAAAAATATAAAAGATCATAACAAGCTATAGAGTTTTTGTGTTATCTCTTAATATTAATATCGTATCGCTCAGGTTACGTAACATATTTAAAGCTCGTTTTACTATCTTCTTTTAACTTCTTCACCGCAGGGTTCTGTAGGTAGCCCTGTAATCTCTTTCCCTGCGGGTTGTCTATGGTGCATGACGTATATTGTTAATGATCGAGAGGATTAGCCCCAAGTAGTGAAATGGTTGTTATAATACATCTAGAGCAGTGATTCCCTAACTTTAGTTTTCTACGCATCCCTAATGAAAACAACTTGGAACACACGGAACCCCTGTCATCAAATTGCACGAATCTAGTTGATTATGTACTGATTGACAACATCATATTTCCATGAAATTTCATAGCATCAAGTGTAATGTCATTCGATTAGGAGGGAAAAGTCAGCACCATTGAAAAAAATGGTGAAAATGATACTAATAATGCAGCTAATCTAGGTGGAGCATACTTGAACACCTCAGGAAGAAATTTATCAGCTCCGGCAACTTTGCCAGTTTTTAGTGCTCTGCATGCGCGTGTAACCTCATCATAGGTAAAAGCATCATCAATTGGCCCAACTGCGTCAAGAGATAGTGCATCATTCACTTCTGTCTCGTGCTAATTGCTGAGTACTGAATTTAAGATATCGCTAAAGTGTCGCCTCCACATGTCAGCAAGTGCTTGCTCCCCTTTGGCACCATCAATGCACCGAGCAATATGCTCATCTTTTGGGTTGATTCGTTTAATTTCCCGCCAAAAGTTAGTTGACTGCCCATTAGCCAATTTAGCAGCAAGACTGTCCGATCGTAATTTTTGCTCATTTCGCCTGCACCACCTCCTAGCATACTTAAAGCGATTGCTGGTAGCATTTTTCTCTTCAGAAAGGTGGCCATTTCTGGATTCCTCATGGAGTACGGCAAGGTGATCATTCCAGCCGGGAATACGATGTAGGGAGCTCCGTCGAGCTGCACCATGCCTACCAAACACACTACTGCCAGGATATGGCTTTCTAGTACAGTATGCAGAGCACCCAGATCGGCATGACATTGAGGATACCAGCAGTAGTGCGGGAAATGTTCTAACCGCTCGTTGAGAGCACATTGAAATGCGGTTCTCTTATGCAATCACTGAAATTCCATAATACATTACCATCCGGGCTTACAGTAGTAGCATTACTCAATGGTGGTACGTGGGAAATATCTAACTTGAAATACATAGGAAGGTGATCAGATTCTGGAGAATACAAGCCAACTTCAAAGCTAGAAATAGACGACTTGAGGTTGTGGGTAACTGCAACATGGTCAAGCCAGCTGACACTGTTGCCATTATAGTTTACGTGCGTATACGTATCACGTGGAAGCAAGTCCACGTCTGCCAAGCTCATATTTGAATCAGCGAGGACAGCCAGGAGCTCTGCAAAATTAGCACCACCTGGCGTCACATTGAAGTCACCCAGCACACAAATATGCGAATCAGCCACATCATGAATGATTGCAGCTAGTTTTCCTAAGTATTCTAAGCGCATCATTTCGGGCATTCCTAAATTCGGCAAATAGACATTAATTAGTAAAACAGAGCAAGAGTTAGTCTTAAACCGTAGTCCTAAGAAACGATAATCATCAAATTGAACAATTTCAACACAGTGATCGACATGTTTATTCCACATAAAAGTTAGGCCCCCATTTAGCCTACCCTTCAAAATACCTTGCGTGACATTTATAGAGGAGATTGAAAAGGACGTCATGTGTCGGGCTCCCTGTGGCATAGAAAGATGCCCATTGGGAAAAAGCCAGGTTTCCTGTAGGGCAATAATATCAGCCTTCCCCGCTAGTTCTTTCAGTGATGCTACACACGTCTTGATTCCGAGACAGCTGTATGAGGCAACTCTATGTCCTTGTTATCACGATAATCACCAGTGATTTTGTGGCCCAGATAAGAGAAGTTGTTTACATAATTGAGCTCTACGCCATTGAGATATGTCATTTTATCGGCCGGCAGATTTATTTATTTATTTATTTATTTTTTTTGTTTCCTAGGTTTAATGTACATGCAGACAGTTTTCACAAAAATTATATTCAATGCAAATTTTATTAGCTTCATTTTCATTCATTTTGGAGTCCGCTGGAATGGGGAGCAGCAAGAACCATGACATCAGCATAGCTTAGCGCATTTACTGCCTTACCATTAATATGGCACCCTATTCCGGCTGCGTTCAGTTGGGTATGAATATTGTCAATGAAGATATTAAAGAGAAGCGGGAAGAGTAACCCTCCCTGCCTTATGCCTTTAGTCATTCCAAACGCTGATGGCATTGCTGTTCCCCATTTCACAAAGCACTTCTGAGTTTGGAACCAATACTTTAGAGTTTAAACGATGTAATGGGGTATTTGTGTATCGATCATACACTTGAAGACCGAGTAAAGGTGAACACGGTCAAATGCAGCTTTAGCGTCTAGAAAGCAAAAGTACGTGGAAGATCCACCGTCAATGAAGTGATTTATAACCTGCTTAAGTGTAAACATAGCCATTTCCGTTCCATGTTCGGCTTTGAAGCCAAATTGGTTATCCGCAGTCATCATGAATGGGGCATGCTTTTCTCTAGCACTAGTTCTACTACTTTCGAAAGAGAGGTAGCCACTGCAATGGGTCGATAATTGCTCTTGTCTGTTACACATTTGGCATTGCTTTTAACTATTGGTGATATTATAACTTTCATCTGATCATCCGGGAGGAAACCCAGAGTAAAACACCTGGTTATAAAAATTGCAAGGAGCGTTACCAGCCTTGGAGGACTATATTTATATGCTTCAGCTGGGATATGGTCCGCCCCTGATGCTTTGTTATTTTTTTAGCTCTGCGAGTGCTTGACGAACCAACCTCGTCTTTAGACACGGTGCATTGTTCATTAGGTGAAGCCAACTTATCAAGAATGTCGTTAAAAGAACCTTTATGATTATTATCATCAAAGCTGTTCATGACACGACTATAGTGAGTTCTCCAAAATTCAGCAATGTTTCTTTCTCCACTGATGCCATTCACTGACTGTGAAACAGTGTGAGCTGTCGGCTTTAATTTTTTATTTCTTTCCAGAAAGCGATAGATTTATTTTGAGTGACTTCGTTGGACAACTTTTCTGCTCTGATCTCGCTTTCTCGCCTACGTACTTGCTTGAGCGCTATTCGACACATATTGTGTAATGTGTAGCCTATTTTTGTCTGCCACAGTTCACCTGTACGCGGGCTGCCTGCTCCGTTCCAGTTATTATTATACGCAAGTCTACTAGCTGTGTGAAGCTCACACACCTTATCATTCCATCCAGGGATATTCTTTCTTTCTTTATGAGGTACAGTGCCAAAAACACGGCGTCCGGACTCAACAATAGCAGTTTGTATATCTGACAAAATATTACATAGTCCCGCTTCAGTGGCTACATCAACTTCAACTTAAGTAGAAAGGCTACCTCTAAAAACATCTCACTCAGCTTAAATGGGAATGCGCTTGCAGATGCTGAATCAGCTAACCTCTTCAACATTTATTTCGCTTCTATTGCAACGACTCTGGTACAAGACCTTCCCCAACGAGTTGCGAATTTTTCGATTGATACTAATTATGATCATGATACTTGTGTCTTGAGGCCAGTCAACAATTTGGCTTTCGTGCAGAATCTAATACTACATGAGCGATAATTCATCTAGTGATGATTTATTAAAGTGTTTTCACGATAATTCATATGAGATTTATCTCGTTTTAGACATGAGGAAAGCCTTTGACACGGTTAATAAACAGTTGTTGTTAAAAAAAACATGAACACTATTGTATTCGTGGGACAGCGAATGCATTATTGGCGAGCTACTTATTGAATCGTGACCAATATCTACTATGTAATACTGTTAAATCTCAAGTTTTACCCATTAAAATTGGAGTCCCTCGAGGAAGCATGCTAGGACCGTTGCTCTTCAACATTTTTATTAAAGATATAACTACTATTGGTATAAAGTATGTTGTGTTTGCAGATGATGTAGTGTTCTACACTAATAGATGCAATTTTTTCTCATCCATAACCGATACTCAATATATTTTAAGTAAATTATCGGAATGGTTATCTCAAAAAAGATTGATTACGCATGAGGATAAAACTAAGCTAATGTTATTCATTCCATGTTCTCGGCCTGACTTACCTGTGTTTCATTCCAACGGTACAGAATTGGAGTGGGTGTTTGTTTCGATATCTTGGTTTGATTCTTGATGATAAACTTAGTTTCAAAGCCCACATTGCAGAGTTAGGCCGAAAGCTCATAAGAGTTCCTTGTACAATATATTCAGTGACTAACTACGTCAATCGTGAGTCATTGAAAAGAAATCTGTTATTCATTAGCTTATTCCTTGTTATTTCAAATATCATCTGGGGTGCTGCCTCTCATTGTTAGATTCGTAAACTAGAAGTTGTGCGAAATAATATGCTAGGACGAATATTTCGTGTCAAACGAGACCGAAATAACATATCGGTGATGAATCGTAGTGATATGTACCGCGATTTACAAATATTGCCGTTTCAAGATGTGTATACTATTCGCTGCTTGCATTTTTCCTCTCACTCATACATAACCATCCTCTTATCTTTCAACAATATTACGGCTCACTCATACCTCATCAAAACAACGAGATGAGACGCTCCATTCTGAGTCTTCCAAATGTTCGTGTTGATGTAGAGAACCGGTCAACTATTTTTCAAGCGGTATCTCTTGTAAAAGAATTTCAACGCAACTATTAGATCCTACATGTAATAACGCATTTAAAAAGCGGTATAAAGATTATGTCATGCAATTGTACTAGTCTAGTTAATACTCGTTGCCCAAAAGTTTTCACAACTTTTCTATGGATTATGAAGATTTATTACTGTATGTGTATTGCAATCAGAAAGTGTTCAGTATTGTAATGTATATATGTGTGTAATGAACCTATCAACCTAATTTTTTCTATGATAAACAATTGACATGCTAGGTAATTAACTCCATTCATTAACCTTTTCGTTAAAAAATAGTGTAATAGTTTCATTAAACACTTTCTTCCTGTAACCTAATAGATAAAAGTTATTATTCTGTATCACTAATACGCAATAAAAACTTTTTAAGCCAATCACCGATCCGTGAGTGAACCGACTAGGGTCCGTGGGTCCCTAGGCACCCCCAGAGGGAAACACTGATCTTGATAATGTTTTGCTGCTCTTCCACCAATGCTACATACCAGAATTCGTCATGATAACTTATTTTGATGCACACTGTGCATAATTTTACCTTGGAATTGCTACCGCTGTCGTGAAAAATAACTCTGTATATTTGTGGCTGGATGGATACGCTGTTTTGGCCATAACTTTTCTTAAGGCATTCTTGTTCTCTTGCTGATTGTCACAACAAATCAATACTAATAATGGGCATGAATAAAATGCATTTCTTTTAAAGAAATACAAAAAGTAAGTAATGAGAGAATACGCCTTATGTTCTTTCCTAAATGTATTTCTCTATCACGTCATCGTGCACCAAGCTTGCTGGAAATTAGAAAGCATCTGATGTTAGCTGCATGTCATTGCAATTACACGAAACTGTCTGAGTTGATGAATAATGTTGGATACGATCACGCATGCCAGGAATTGATACATTGAGAATCATGGCAAAAAAGAAAATTTCTTCCTGCTCTTGGTGCATGAGCCTGACGGTGCATCACGCTATCTTTTGATAATGCATTGAAGGCGCACGTGCTTATTGGCAATATTGATTGCTAGGCATGACCCAAAGGGCCAATAACGAAGCTTATTGGCAGAATTGAGTCGCTTCACGTGCAGTGCCAATTGGCATTTTTCGATGCCTGGCTTGACGCACTATAGCCGTAATGAAGCACATTGTTGGCTTAAACGAGTCGCGTGACGCGCAGGTTAAAAGCACGTCTAAATCGGACATTTATGCTAGTACTAGTATAATTATTACTTGTTGCCCGAAAAGTTTCATAACTTTCCACAGGGGCTATGCAGAGATACTGTATGTGTACTGTGTTTTGGAATATTTTCAATAATTGTATTGAAATGTATAAGTTTGTGTAATAAACCCATATGCTTGGGCCACACCGCCTAACGCACGCTCAAATTATGGGTGGACATTTAACTCCCATGTTGTCCCGATTTCCAAGAAACCTGTGGAAAATGTTTTTAAGATGAGGGATGTTCAAGGTGAGCGTCCACTCAAAAGTTGACAGTACGGCTGCACGGTATGCCCCTGCATTAGAAAGATCAGGCTGAACGTGTCATCGATTCACTAAGTTATATAGAGATAAAATATTATCCGCTTAACTTCAGGTTTAACGGAATTTCAATCCTAAGTGTTGGATTTTGCTCCTTTGGACTGAGATCCAGGTGTTATCATCAACCAAATTCGAAAAACTCACTTCTGACTAGTCCGTCTCAGTCGTAAATGCTTTGCGATGAGTGCCTGCAACTCGTTCCACTGGTACAAATCCAGCGCTCAGAACCTCAGTGCGGAAAAGTTAAAGCTTATCAGGTTAGATTATCATGTTCACTGCGGACAGGTCGCACTAACCCTTAACTTGCATCGTCGGGAAAGAACTTGGCGTCACAACTGCACAGGCTTCACTGGCCAATTCAGTGCATACCCTGAGGTTCAGCCATCATACTGTACTGTGCGGGTTAAAACATTTGCAAGTGCTCTCAACAGAAGCCCAATTGTTATTATACTTCCATCAGCAGTAACTAAGGAAATAAAGACATTGCATTAGTTCTTAAAAAGCATCGCTGTTCTCATTCGCGGCTTTTTCGTGATGACAAGAAACGAGAGTCAAGCTGCTAGGTGGTCATTTTCTCACTATCATCGTTTGCTAATTCCAGTATCGAACTTTTGTCTAGCTTAAGTGATTGTAAATGTGTGAATACACAAGTGAATAAAATATAGAAATATACATCAGTCTTTACTATCGTGTTTAGCTGTGCATATAATTAGGTATTTAGGTATATATTTGAAAATTAAAATATTATGATAAAGACCAAGGTGCATATCAGTATTCACGTATTAACAAATTTATTCACATATTACGTGTCCCTCTCTTTTGTCGGGATCTGACTGGTAGAAATTCAACCACGCAAGTATTTAATGATTAAGCAAACAAGCAAGCTAACTTACAAACCAGCAAACAGCCAGCATCCAACTAAGGAACTAGGTGTCGTTAAATTATCATACCTTGTCGTTAGATTTCATAGCAAAGCGTTTTTGGCGTTATTTTTTCATTGATTATACCTGTGTACTATTTGATTCTGTTAGATCCGCTGCTGAAACTGTAACTTTACTGATGAAAGAAGGGAGCGCGGCGGATTTCAATTCTGCTAAGGAACACAGTCTTTCTTTTCGGGTGGTTACATACAGCAAAATAATTCCTTTTGAGCGGGCAATCAAGTATCACTCAAAACATGAACTGTATCGGTGCATCTTTGATACACACATTGGTATTACAGCAATTTAAATTTTTCTGCTTCAAGAAAAGCTGTAGCAGAAAAGTGAAATGTAGCTGCAGAAATGATAATCACTTCGATCCAACTCTCGTTTTGTCCGCTCTGCTCCGTGGCTCTATTTATTCTGAAAATGTTGACCATAAAAAAATATGTGCTTAGTTGATGTCCTATTGAACTTGTGCATCTCCAGCTCAAAATGAATGTGTGCGTGAGAGAAGAAAAGGGTCGTCTGAATCAGCGAGGCTGCTAAATAATACTTCAAAAGTATTCAGTACTGAGACTTTACCTCTGACAAAGTATGTAGTGTACTTAATTTGAGGCTTTCTTTTTTTTTTTGCTTTTGCTACTGGGTGCAACCAGGCCTAATTTTCTCTAATCAGTTCTCAACAGAGCTCGACAGGACAGCTTTAATCTGGAACCTTGACTAATTATTGCCTACGTGTATTTGTCAGTGCACGACACGCACTGGCGGATCTAGCCCTTTCTCGTGGGGGGGGGGGGTCATCCGCCTCGGGGCCAGACCCCCTTCCCAATTCGAGCCAATATTTGAAGACGCTGGAGCCCCAATAGGAAGCAGAATGACAAGATGTGAGGTTCTGCAGAAGCTACGGAAAGTGAAAAAGGCAATTAAACGACCACTTTTTAGAAAAACTCATAAAGAAAATAGGGTCAAATGGACTGAAGAGAACATGAAAACTGATTTCTCCAATGTCATATTTCTAACGAATGCAGAGCCACTCTTGATGGTCCAGATGGATGGGCGTCCGGATGGGTCCTCCATGACCGACCTCAACAGACACGGCTTAAGCGTCAACAAGGTGGTGGAGGTATCATGTTTTGGACCGGGATAGTGGGTGACACCCTTATT
>LQNS02278165.1:20680152-20690988 GCA_001587735.2 Parhyale hawaiensis
CAGAGTTATTTTTCACGACAGCGGTAGCAATTCCAAGGTAAAATTATGCACAGTGTGCATCAAAATAAGTTATCATGACGAATTCTGGTATGTAGCATTGGTGGAAGAGCAGCAAAACATTATCAAGATCAGTGTTTCCCTCTGGGGTGCCTAGGCACCCACGGACCCTAGTCGGTTCACTCACGGATCGGTGATTGGCTGAAGCAGTTTTTATTGCGTATTAGTGATACAGAATAATAACTTTTATCTATTAGGTTACAGAAGAAAGTGTTTAATGAAACTGTTACACTATTTTTTAACGAAAAGTTTAATGAATGGAGTTAATTACCTAGCATGTCAATTGTTTATCATAGAAAACATTAGGTTGATAGGTTCATTACACACATATATGCATTGCAATACTGAACACTTTCTGATTGCAATACACACACAGTAATAAATCTTCATAATCCATAGAAAAGTTGTGAAAACTTTTGGGCAACGAGTATTAATTAGACTAGTACAATTGCATGACATAATCTTTATACCGCTTTTTAGATGCGTTATTACATGTAGGATCTAATAGTTGCGTTTAAATTCTTTTGCAAGAGATACCGCTTGAAAAATAGTTGACCGGTTGTCCACATCAACACGAACATTTGGAAGACTCAGAATGGAGCGTCTCATCTCGTTGTTTTGATGAGGTATGAGTGAGCCGTAATATTGTTGAAAGATAAGAAGATGGTTATGTATGAGTGAGCGGAAAAATGCAAGCAGCGAATAGTATACACATCTTGAAACTGCAATTTTTGTAAATCGCGTTACATATCACTACGATTTATCACCGGTATGTTATTTCGGTCTCGTTTAACACGAAATATTCGTCCTACATATTATTTTGCACAACTTCTAGTTTACGAATGTAACAATGAGAGGCAGCAACCCTGATGATAATATTTGAATTAACAAGGAATAAGCTAATGAATAACAGATTTCTTTTCAATGACTCACGATTGACGTAGTTAGTCACTGAATATATTGTACCATGAACTCTAATGAGCTTTCGGCCTAACTCTGCAATGTGGGCTTTGAAACTAAGTTTATCGTCAAGAATCAAACCAAGATATCGAAACTGAGACACCCATTCCAATTCTGTACCGTTGGAATGAAACGTCGGTAAGTCAGCCCGAGAACATGGAGTGAATAACATTAGCTTAGTTTTATCGTCATGCGTAATCGATCTTTTTTGAGTTAACCATTCCGACAATTTACTTAAAATATATTGAGTATCTGCTATGGATGAGAAAAAAATGCATCTATTAGTGTAGAACACTACATCATCTGCAAACACAACATACTTTATACCAATAGTAGTTATATCTTTAACAAAAATGTTGATGAGCAACGGTCCTAGCACGCTTCCTTGAGGGACTCCAATTTTAATGGGCAAAACTTGAGATTTAACAGTATTACATAGTAGATATTGGTCACGATTCAATAAGTAGCTCGCCAATAATGCATTCGCTGTCCCACGAATACAATAGTGTTCATGTTTTTTTTTAACAACAACTGTTTATCAACCGTATCAAAGGCTTTCCTCATGTCTAAGACGAGACAAATCTCATATGAATTATTGTGAAAACACTTTAATAAATCATTACTAGATGAATTATCGCTCATGTATTAGATTTTGTACGAAAGCCAAATTGTTGACTGGCCTCAAGACACAAGTATCATGATCATAATTAGTATCAATTGAAAAATTCGCAACTCGATGGGGAAGGTCTTGTACCAGAGTCGTTGCAATAGAAGCGAAATAAATGTTGAAGAGGTTAGCTGATTCAGCATCTGCAAGCGCATTACCATTCAAGCTGAGTGAGATGTTTTTAGAGGTAGCCTTTACACTTAAGATCTCATTTAGAACTTTCCACAATTTCCGAGACGAATTACTTGAGTCATAAATCCTCTTTTTGTAAAAATATTCTTTCGATTTGCGTATACATAAGTCGATTAACTACATTTCTATATAGTGTATACGATTTTTGTTATTATATCTCATTTGAATAAATTATACAACCGAAATCCTTGGTACAATGGCTGCAAGATAAATTAGAATAATTTACTTTAACAGTCGTTTAAGGCCTGTCAAAAACAGTAGATTCTAGAGAAGTAAATATCAAAAGTTACTGTTCGTGATAGGCAGTGATATCAGGGAGTAACTGTATAAATGTTTGGCGAATGGTGTTCTGATGCTGACTTTACCCTCCTAATCGAATGACATTACACCTGATGCTATGGAAATCCATGGAAATATGACGTTGTCAATCAGTACATAATCAACTAGATTCGTGCCATTTGATGACAGGGGTTCCGTGTGTTCCAAGTTGTTTTTACTAGGGATGCGTAGAAAACTAAAGTTAGGGAATCACTGCTCTAGATGCATTATAACAACCATTTTACTACTTGGGGCTAATCCTCTCGATCATTAACAATACACGTCATGCACCATAGACTAGCCCGCAGGGAAAGAGATTACAGGGCTACCTACAGAACCCTGCGGTGAAGAAGTTAAAAGAAGACAGTAAAACGAGCGTTAAATATGTAACGTAACCTGAGCGATACGATATTAATATTAAGAGATAACACAAAAACTCTATAGCTGGTTATGATCTTTTATATTTTTTTACTCATATAATGGAATTTTATTGTCCCATCTGAATTGCCCATTCTATTCACACTGCATGAAAACCAATCGCATGCTAGAAAACGTTGTCCATCTACAATCATTTTCAATAAAAAAACATGGCTAAGACTTATCTTGGACATTGCAAGCTAAATCTTTAAGCGTATATTAGATAGGACCATGCATCTGGGTGTTACAAGTAGAACTACTCCTACATAAATCAATTTATCATTGGAATTTCAACGGATTTATTTTCTTTCGTAGATAAACGGAGTTGAAAAATGTACATATAATTATTCTTTCTTGCACTGCCAGTGTGGGCTAGCGGCGGCTAGTGGAGAGGCCTCGGTGTTCACAGTGCAAGAAGGATCCACCACTGCAACATGCAAGCTGGCACCGAAAGACTATACTCCGCACAACCTTACTGCTGACGCTGCCGTGTCGGGAGAAGTCCTTTATGCATTGGTACGTAACATGGGTGAAGCTGCATCCACCTTGGTGCGTTGTTAGAGTGAGATTATGTATCCCTTGCTATGTAATTTGCGTGAAGTTGTACACGCCTTCGTACTTGCTTTGGGTCAAATTGTGCATTAAGGTCATATAACTTTTTTCCACATTCAAAGTCTTCCACTATGATTGGGTGAATTTTTTGGTATAATAACTAAAGAGACCAAGCTCCATTTTCAATTCTCCCGCTATAAAAACGTATTGAATACACTTTACGGCCAATGATATGATATGTGAAACTGTGCCAAGTTACCAATCATTGAGTAGACTGAGCATTTTTATGCAAGTAATCTGGTTAACAACTACGAAACATTGAGATCAAAATTTGTAAATGGAACTGATGAGATTGCTGATCGATCAGGGTAGGAAGTCTCCACCCTGGCCGATCATTTATTTCACCAAACTTCTATGGCAACATGTGTTTGGAAATATCTGTTCAATAAAGCATTACATTTTAAATATAAAATCAAATGGTTCTGCAACAGGTGGTAGGGTTACCCGGTGTTGCAGCAAATGATACGAGTTAGTTGCTTGGAACATGAATTATCAGCGAATGATAACTCCGTCTGAGTACGAAATTCACATTCTCTAGCAAAGTAAGGAAAATGTTGTAGAAGCCATAATAGCAAGGTTTGTTTGCCTACGAATAGCGTTCTTGATAGCCTAAATAACGAAAAAGAAATCAGGAGATTACAACATTCTAACGACTACGAGCGTTTCACATTACTGAACATTCTATTCTTACCAACATAATACAAAATCAATTAGGATTTCAGAAAATATACATTCACACCAATGCATCGTCATATCAAAATACGAAAGACGTTGAAACAATTACGTGTACGTCTACAGTGAACTTCGATAAACTGGTACATATTAGGATTTTACACAGAAGTGCGAACTTGCAACTTGTACCCTAATACAAGCTGACGTACCGCTCACTGTAAGCTATTCAAATGCAACATATTCATACACATATTTAGTAAAAATATTTTTTAGACCAGGTAAGGACAACAAAAACTGCTTATGCCATGAGAAATCTAAATGAGTAATTTATTCTTTCCAGGATTTCACAACAGCGGAAGGTGGTGCAGGTATGTCTACGGGGTCACCCTATTTGCGACCCTATTTTTACCCTATTTTTGGCACTGGCATACATCACAATAGTGGAAAGGGCCACAGAAAATTCGGACTAGCTTCTTTTTCTATCTTTGTGCCTGGGCCGCCAATAGGTACTCATATGAGTTGAATTCTACGTACGATCTACACCATGCAATCAGAGATTTACCTACTAAGTGGGTTTAGTCAAAAGTGAAGGTGGGAAAGAGCTTAAAGCGAAAAGACCTCTCTATCTGTTCAAAGGCAGGGCAACTTCAGAAAGCTATTGTTGTCTTCCTAACAAACGATGAGAAAGAGCCATGCGCATTGTCATTTTTAGATGGAAGAATTTCCAGGTGGGGGCGATCGTCAACAAGCAGACCGATCTCACTGTTCGCTTAGGTCATGATATTTCAAAGGTTTGCAGCATATCTACTGCCAAACACCCGACCACCTTGATGTTTGTTTCTCGATGTCCGACTTATGTTCCGCGTGGAAGACAACAGCTATCTCAATTTTTATGCATAATTCTTATGTTATTGGTAGCTAGGTTACTTGAAAAAGATCAAGTTATGTTAAGTCACCCAGCATCGTGGAAAACTATGTTGTTTTTTTATCACAAACATGGAACAAGTTAGTGTAACAGGACTTTTACAGGATCCAACCCACATATTGTGTTTGTTTCTCTCATGTGTGGCGATATGTTGCAACAAAGTTAGCTTTAACTTTTCCGGAATTTCGAACGCAAGTGCTAGTTTAGCCACTTAGGTAGAGTTTCAGACCTCATTATATCCGTTCAATTGGGCGCATCTAACATCCGTACTCGAGCTTGCGGTAATAAATATCACTGTGGTTAATTATCCACTATATAATAAAACACAGCTGTTGGTCGCTTGCTTCCTTGCTCCAATGTTGGTCCGTCTCTCCGTCACGCTTTATGGGAATAAGATGGAAAAAGTTAAAGGGCGTAGCAATCCGATGAGTGGGAATAAGGTAGTAGGAAATTTGAGGGCGTAGCGATCCGATGAATTGAAATAAGGTAGTAGATATTTGAGGGCCCTGACTCTAGATCTCCGGCTTCTAAATCCCGGGCTCTGGATCCCCGGCTCTGGATCTCCGCTCTCGGGATCCCGAACTCTAAATCTTGGGCTCTGAATCCCCGGCTCTCGATCTCCGGCAGTTGGAGCAGTTGGAGAAGCTCAGTCTCGCTTGTCAGTCTCAGAGTTTCGTTCATTTCGTGCATAGTCCATTCCACTTATACTTTCGTTAGTTGAATCATATCGTAGCAGTTCAATCTTCGCGCTGAGCAGACGCGTTTTTATACTGAATTTTCATCGCAACACATGAGGTTCAACATCAGTTGGCATCCACGATACTACGGTGAGCCCTGAGCATTTCCAATGAATGATTTTGACTGAGGTATATTTTCTTAGTTCAGCTTAACGTTTGACCAATTCCAAGCTGATATTCATTCCCTATTTTCTAGGTTGGATATTTTGCCATCGCAAAACTAATGGCTGTAGAACATCTGTTTCACTAATGAAAGATCAGGCCTGCAGGGATGAGACCTATAATACAGCAAAACCTATATTGGGAACCGGAACAATAGATACAGCAAAACCTATATTTGGAACCGGGACAATAAAAAGCTCAGAAACAAAATTTTTGCCGTCATTTTTGACGGCTGGGTCCTCTAGTGCAGGCAATATTAGACAGGTTAAGATAATTTGTTCATTGTGTGAGTTTTCAATTTATTTTCCACTATCGTCAACCCTGTGGGGCCATAAATGCTTCCACATGAGACTGCATCGTCATTATTAATTAGCTATATGTAGGCTTGGAAATCTTGAAGGGTTTCCAAAATTGAACAAAGATATTGTTCAATGAAGCAAGACTCAGCCTTTCCCTTACTGAAACATGGCTACTATAGGATTTTTGCATTCTAGAAATTTTTTTAATTTTTCTTGACCACGTGAATAAGGCGACCTAAATAACGTATTCATTGACTTACTCGGGCGAAGTACGTTTCCTTCAACCTCATAACGGTCACTATCAGGTACCTGAAGCGCGTTCACATGCAGGTGAAGGCCATGGCCAGACTGTTATAGAGAGAATGCCTTGGCCTGCAGGCGGGCGACCTTCCTGCTCAAAAGCGTCTAAATCCTATATGGCATATGAGAAAGAATTCGTTCAGCCATGCCGCATAGGGTACAGTTCTCTGCTTCTCATTTAATGTAGAAAATAGGCTCAAAGCATCCCATTTACCAAAACTGACACCCATCCCTACTGTTTAACACTTACCGATAATTTCATCCGTTCCGTGTCAGGGTGCCATAAAAAAGTTCAGTGTGGAAGTAAGTCGATAGCAGTTCTTGACAGTGTTATTGTCTAAATGTTCTCAGTTGAAATTTTGCAGATAAAAACAGTGAAACCAGTGTACCAGACGATCCGCTGACTCTGAATTCGTGATGAATCTTTTTTTATGTTTTTATTATTAATAATAATATTATTATTGTATGGTGAACCAAGCACACTCCTTTTCCTTTCTTTTTACTGATATAATATCCATACGTAAAATAATAACAATCTTCATTATACAACAAATGTTTCAACGACTCACGAGCATACCTTTAACTAGCATAGACGTCTTTAAACTAAGAGAATGTGGCATTTTTTGCAATGAGTAGGCACTTCACGATCTTCCCTCCTATTTAACGGTCAACCGAACATCAGCGAACGTATCTATTGTCAAGTAGGGGAGCTGCTGTACTGCATTTTTCTCTCACAATATCCGTAAAATAGGTATTAAACGATATTAATAAATTATAACATCAATTTTGTAAGATGTAGTCTATAGAAAGGCCCAAAACATCAATATGTGTTGACTGTGAACTTTGGCGGATAAAGTTCGAGCTGAAAATTTATACAGAAAATACCAACGTTTTCGCAATGGCTAAACTAAATTTATGACCAATATGACAGCACACCCTTGCTACAATATTTGTATGAACTGGATCGTACTGGAGGTAGAAGCCGACTAAAGGTACGTTTTGCTGGGTGCAATTATCACGAAAGTAGTGAGTGCACCATTTTGCTTCGAGTGTCAATGTCTGTGCGACTTTCGATGAGACACGAGGGCTTAGAGCCAGAAGTGGTTATGCCCATTTTCAGCTAAATTGGGTTTTGCTCACCAAGTGGAAGCTTGTGAGGTATATTTTTAGTGTCACAAGAGTCTATGTCATATCTCTTCATGCCATGTCTCTTCTTAATGAAGAGATATGGCATACACACTTGCGACACTAAAAATATAGCTACCTCACAAGCACCCACTTGGTCAGTAAAACCCAATTTCGCCAAAAAATGACATTACAACTTCTGGCTCTAGGCTTTCGGACAGCAGACACGCGGCGAAAGCGTCCCAAAAGAAGGTAAAGTGTCGCCAGAAAATGGCTATGAGTAAACTGAGTAGAAAAAGAAGGTGGTTAACTTTTACACAATCTAGCTGAAGAGATGAAAGATGAAGAACTTCTTTTCCACATGAACGAGGGGAAAAGGGCTAAGATACATTACACTATATCGGATGGTAATATGCAAATCACTCAGGTAGCGGTTATTAAAAATAGGTTTGAAGATTTAGCTTGTAATTTAGTTTCTAGGTGCATGGCCAGAATTCTTGATTCACCCCTCTACCAGCGTTTACTGATACTTCAACAGTCACCAGGTTGGTCCCCAGTTGTGCTGGGACCTAAAACTGCACATATTTGTTTTGTGACTGTGAAACTCTGGTGACGTAGCGTGCTTCCAGTATAGCGCTCATTGATAAAGTTACTCGACGTCCAATCTGTCCGAGTTTCCTTTGCTAACGTCTATACTGAAAATTTACTGTGTGATTTTAGTCGCTTTTGAAGCTGAGTTAATATTTATTCCCCTTCTTCTGTTCTGTGGCGATATGAAGAATAGTGCGAAATATTACCAAGTTTAATGGTGACTGAAGAGAAATGGTGGTTTATATACTGCAGCGCCGACACCGCAACTTCGATGTCTTGACCCCGACATCAAACTCCGGCACCGTAACTCCGACCTCGTATCTCTGACACCTCACCACACCTATAGAAGTCGCAAGAAGCTCATCCATTAATGTGGGCTGCAGAATCTGCCATGACGGGTCGAAGTCAAGCTGAATTATAAGCCAGCCCAGCCGGCCCCACAGCAAGGGGCACAACCGCCAAAACTAACACACCTCCTTGCAGCAAAAGTGAGAAGATTTCATAGTGGATTCTGAGGAAAAAGCTGCAAGAAGTTGTGGCGAGTGCGAGAGGCCGGTAAGAGGTACCAATGATGGAGCCGAACGTGGAATTTGTGGTAGTTTGTTCCACTTTGGTTTTCTACTTCTCCCGTTAACAGTTCTCCGGAGTCTCGTAAAACATGGTTTTCCGATATATTATTGTAGATGCAAAAACAACCATTGTCTCACTCTTGTGGAAACCCAAACCCAAGTCCGACAACTTCAAGATGAACAAGTTACTCTCCGCCTCAATATTGAAAATTTGACGGAAGTTTGCGTCGACTTGAGGAGGAGACCCGGGCGGGGGCGTTCACTCTGGCCGTCCAAATCATGCGATCGATGAGATGGAGTCTAGAAATGCAAGAAAATTTAATGTTCTATTCCGGGGCCTACCTGAGTCGACCAAATCCCTTGGCTCCGAGAAGAGAGATGATGACGATATTCTAAAAGTTGTTGAAGCCCTTCAAAACGTTGGTCTTGAAGGGAGAAAGGCCATTGTTCATGCTTTTCGCCCTGGAAAGATTATCGAATAGCAGCCCTACACCATTGATAGTGCAATTTCGGAATGAAAACGTGCCTCATGAGATTCTCAGGAAGCGAAAGATTCTGCTCGAGTCCTCGTCTCTCCAAGTTTACCCTGATCTGACTCCTCTGCAAAGAGATAACCTGAAAATGTTGCGTGAAGAAGCAGCTTTAAAACACGCTGCAGCGCCCGGTGGCCTGAAGTGGGTCATATGGGGGCCGAGGACGTCACCGTATCTTCGCAGGGTGACCATCCAGTCATAGAATATCTAAAAATAGCCTCCTACAACGTGTGTCATGGCTTAATGAATCGACTTTCGGAAGTGACTGCTATGGTGCAAAAACACAAAATCGACATTAAGTTCCTGGTTGAATGTGATACCACTTTGACTGAAGATGCGCTCTCTGGACTTGTTCCGAGTTTTTCGACGATTTTACCGCCAATTGACGAAAATAGAAAGTACCGTACTCTCGCACTGGTAAACGAAGACACTAAATTGCATTTAAATCTAAGAGAAGACTTTATGCGACTGAATAATCCTGCAGTGTGGTTTGAGCTGGAGATGAGAGGAACTAAAAAGATCAATATTGGAGATATATACATATAGAGAGTGGTCTTCCTTCGATCTCCAGACACGAAAGTATAGACCTTTGAGCTTAAGTCAACAACGTGAATCGTTTCAGAGATTTAGATACATTGGGGGGGGGGGGATGGTTGAAGAGCGGAAGCAACTTGTGCTGGTTGGTGATCTCAACATTGACCGGCAAAAGCTCTAAGATGACTCCTACTACGTGTACCCTCTAGCTCAAGACCCTTCTGATACACTCGACTCGCTTTGTCTGACCTCACCTGATGTTATCGTCACCTTCTCGGGAACTGTTCTGGGATCCGATGTTGAATCGGTAATTGATCACGCAATTGTCAGTGAAGATGATGGAGTGGTTGCTGGAACCCTTCACTGTGGCTCCAGTGACCATTTTCCGGTATTGGTCACTTTCACAAAAACGTTATCTGTCAAACAAGACCCAGTAACCATGAGAAGAAGAACTTTTAAGTACTTTGATGCAGAGAAATTCAACAGTGATTTACTACAACACCAATGGCAGAACTTGCCCATGTGTAGGGGCCCTTTTGATATGGTTGCCATGTTCGAGTCCATTGTCACAAATGCGCTCAACACCCACGCCCCGTATAAGACCTTCAAGCAACACACAAAATATAAACCGGGCCTCTCCGAAAAAACGATCAAGATGCTTCGAAGGAGGGATAAACTTCGGCAAGATCTACGGAAGTGTTCCGGGGATAGACAAGAACTCATCCAAGCATACAGAAAAGTCAGAAACAGATGCATAAACCTAGTATAGACAAGTCAACCAGAGGTTTATTCAGAGCAAGATTGACGGGGCTATAGGAAACCAAGATGCTATGTGGAAAGTAGTCAATGAGATCGCTAAGCCAGTTTCCAACATTGCTGATGGCTTTGAGAGACATTTAAGTAACAAATTAAGCGGTTGCGCATACTTGCCGAATCGAGACCAAAAGTTGACCCAATGCTGCACATCGAGAAAGTTCCTGCTGTCGCTTCGCGATTTGTGTTAAAAACGATCACGGAGGGAGAGGTCAGGGACGTGATTCTAGATTTGAAGGACAGAAAGCCCCAGAAACTATCGACCAATCAGTCTTACATCGGTCGTCAGCAAAACCATCGAACGCCTATTGAAAAAGCGCATCACTGATCACCTGAGGATGCAGCATCTCATA
>LQNS02278165.1:20726002-20743683 GCA_001587735.2 Parhyale hawaiensis
AAAGCTATAAGTACACAATTTGTGAATACTGTACACGAACACACGTTCACTTTTCTTTTGTATTTTTTGAAGAGTTCTTGATCGAGTATTGCTATACTTTATACTGTGTTTACTGCGAAACAAATGAAACAAACAAAAAAATAATCGTTTGAATTAAGGGGATTTACCTCGGGTCTTTCAGAAGTGCTGAAGTATTACGAGAAACGAAGGTCAAGAAAGAAGAATGAAGTATGCAATTTAATGATAGATGAAAATTTTTTGCAAAAAACATAAACTGCAAGGATCTGAAAAGGCGTTCAACTGTGAGTGAATAACACGGTGAGTTCTACCTCCGAAGCAACAAATAAATAGTACCAATAAGAAAAAGAGGACAAAATAACGAATAATACTGATAATACTGATAATTCAGTGTTGATGAGAAGAAAGCATTAGGCCTGTGCTGTCCTACACGTCGGTGGCCGCATGAAGCACTTACTTCAAGGTAAACTTCAGGTCAGCTTGACCGCTCACCCCAGTTATATGAAACTCACAGGTACAGGTTCGTGCTGCAGAGGTATATGCTTACTGGCGGCGCAGGGGTGCACGGCTGCAGTCGACCACAGACTGCTAAGAGTTATGGCACCAGAGCTGGACGGTAGGGCTCCAGTGCTATCCTCCGACCGTCCCTATATCCTAGCCCCGTGAAGACAAGCTTTGGCTGTCCGATCTACAGGACTAGATTGCCTAAGCATATAGTTCAAGTGCAATTACTTCAACAGATGAAATAAGTGTGAAGATACATATTTTCATTCTTGAAGGACCTTGCTTCAAATTCGTGACATAAACAGATATTTACGATACCTCGGAGAAATAAATTGAAACTTAGTGGTAATTACATACCTTAAGCAATAGCATGATAGACTGAAAACGTTTAACAAGCCATTCAATGAAAATACTTGCAATACTGTGAACTTCTGCAGCACACTGGAGAAGCACTCTATTAACGACATTACTACTATGACCCTGTGTCCTGCGTTAAGTTATGCGAATCTCAATAGTTCCTCCATAGTGCGAGTTAGGTGAGACGAGGTGCGCTGAGTTAAGAGATGTGAGATTGATTGGACGAGGTGTGCAATCGAGGGGTACGTTGTGATACAATAGCTTAGGCTTAATACATTTTAGCATCGAAATACTTCTGGCAAAACTAGAAGTATAAAAGGCCGCGTGCTGGCGTTTCTCATGCTCATTTTTTTCAAATGTATCTCTAAAGAGCGCATGACCAGAAGGATATTTTCTTATTTCGATTGAATATTAGGGTAGAGGTATGTGTTCACAATGTGTATCCTTGCAAATTCTGATTGGACTTCGAGTTATGAAAGACTAGAGGGGCCAGTGGAAATTATACAGTAATGAAATTTTTTACTTACATTTGTTTGAAGTAAGGCGGTGCTCCTGTAATTTAACTCACCCCGTCTAATCTAAAGTCCGCCTGACGAACCCCGTCTACCTCAAGACACCTCGTCTAGCCTCTCTTAATATTTTGATTTCACCTGTGAATCTTGCATACAACAGTACTTCTTGCAGTACTCTTCTATGTTTATGCATGTCTTTCCTAAGCTCTGTTTCCCTAGTTAACAGAATATTTCCCCGTTCACAATCTTATGCGTTTCAATTTTGTGCTAGCGGGTCCGATCTTGCTGCACTTCTACAAAACCCGTAGATATTGATCAGTAGCCCATCACTTTTCTGCTTTATTTGATGCGAAAGCTGTACAACAAAGCACAGCAGACTTGGCCTATTTCATTAAATGTAACCTTCTACTCTCAAGATTTCATTGTTCCTATTTCCTTAGACAGCGCACATTCGCTTGAAAAAGAGTACTGTAAAGCCAATATGTCCAACACGACCTGCTCTGTTCTTCCGTACCGGACGTTTCCTTGCTACGTATCTAGCCCTATTGAGAATGTCGTGTGCCACAAGCAAAGCGAACATAATATGTGATAAAAATGGAACGAAGTAGATATGATATGGGAAAATGATCTTCATGGCCTTGCTCTGAAAGTGATAGAATTTTTTTCAAGAAGCGAAGAAGACAGCAATGGTTGAACTTCGTTCCACCGAAAATCATAGATTCTTGCAAGTTGAATAATTTTCCCTTTCTAACACTGGAAAGCGTAACGTGCAGACACATAGATGGATAAGTAGAGCTTAACCAGAATAATTATATTTGAGATGCTATGCTTTTTTACTAATCTTAATATAATAAAAGGCTCTGTGTATTTATTTATTTATATATTTCGTGTCAGCTCCTAAGGAAACATATAGGTGAAAAATAGGCCAGGTTGCAGATTTCGTAATCAAGATTAGTTTCCATGGAAGTCGATGACCAGGTTGCAGGAGAAGGCTAAATTGAAATCCTTATCCTTTTATCTAAATGCATTTCTTGCCACGTCGGAGATTTTGGCGATCCTGTTCAAGAATTAGACCATACTGCACAAGAAGGCTTAATTTGGAATACGGTACTTATCGTTATTGACATTGGATGCAGTTCTTGCTCCTCCAGCTTCTCTTGCCGTTCCTGTGGAGTCTGATATTCATTACTTCATCCCTGCATCGAAATTAGTTTTACCTCCGCCAAGGAGGTTATGTTTTCGTCGTGTTTGTCTGCCTATCTGTCACGAAGATAACTCCAAAAGTTATGAACCGATTTGGACGAAATTTACAGGGATTGTTAGATATGTCAGGAAGAACAGATGATTAACTTTTGGTGAAGATCCGTCCATCCGTTTGTTTGTTTGTTTGTGTGTCTGCCTCATGTTTCTTAATGCCATAACTCAAAAAGTTATGGATGGATTCTTATAAAATCAAGATGAGTTGTTATGTATAAAACAAAAAATGAATGACCGAACTTTGGTAATGATCCGTTTGTTCGTTCGTTTATTTGTCACTGTTTTTAATTATATGTTTGTTTGCACAGTAACTCGAAAAATAATGAAAGGATCTTTATAAAATTCATAGGAGTTGCTAGTAATGTTGAAAGACATGAATGATTAAATTTTGGTGCCGATCGGTTTGTTCGTTTGTATGTTTGACACATGTTTGTCATAACGTTTGTTAGCAGTATAACTCAGAAAGTTAGTAACGGATCTGCAATAAAATTGCACAAACTGTTATTACTATTAAAAGACACAAATGATTAGATTTGGGAGATTATACAAGGAAAATTATGCTTTAAGAGCCAATTTGAATTTTTTGCTACCGTTGCCTCACTTGGCGGAGGTATGCGCTCTCAGAGTGCTCAAGTTTCTTTTTGTTATTTATTTACACAGTTAGTTGTTAATCAGCGAAGCCTAGAGGAACCGACTTTTTTCTTTGTTGTAGACGCAGTAATTCCTTATTTTAATTTCTTGGACTCGAAAATTTTGTTCTACTGAAACTATCTCATTGTGTATTCTGGATACGCAGCAAAAATGAAACTCAGTGATGTTTCAGCGCTTACTAATGCAGTTAATGTTTTCACATGACATCTAATTGAAGGAAGGGGTGTGCTGAAGACGAATTGATGTGTACTGCTCAGTAGAAAGCACGTACCTCTTACGATAATTTGAGTTGGCCGTCGCAATCATAGCATTTTCCTCTTGTGATGAAGAAGAAGCAAGTCAAAGAAGAGAAGATTCCGCACCGGCCATATTAAGAACATATATAGATTATTGCGTGAATTTTTTCACGCACGGGTCCACTAGTGTATTGGTATTTACGCCAAACGGTACATTTACTAGCTAGGTGATTTTATTAACGTGTGTCTTAAAAAACTTTGTAAATTTTGACTACCTAACTCCCTAAATTTATCCCATTGACAATAAAAGTGTTCCATGTAAAATGATTTTTTAAGAAACTAATTTTTAAGGATGGCCCTGGCCATCTGAAAACTTCACCTCTATTTATAAGGGTGCCACCTACTCGATGGAAGCTTTAACCTATAAAAAATTGTTTATAGTCTTACATTAAGCATTAAGATGCATTATCATCAGCAATGTTCTGCTTCTTCAGAAGATACCACAAAAATTAGAAAAGCAAACAACGAAACTTTAGTCAGACCAACCACCAAAGTAGTTTACTACAGACACTGAATAAAATAACAGAAAAATACTGATTTTTTCAGTAGAGTTGCCATCCGAGAAGAAGAAGATAGTTGGAAAGTTGCAATGAACATTTTTGCAGTGGTGGAGCGGAAGGCAGAGTACCTCTGTCGGTAGCACACAGACCCTCGCGTTAAGGTTTTTTTCAGAATCGTCATACCCATGACATGCTTAAGGTGCTCTACTTTCTTCTTTTTCCTTCTTTTTTGGGTAGTCGCAGCAACACCAAGCTCTCTTAGCATCGGTCTTGCGGTTGCGCTTGCTGTGCTTAAGTCCCGGAGCTCGAAGCCTTGCGGAACTCTAATGCATTTATCTATGTGTATTTATATGCCGGCAATACCAGTAAAATAGCAAAGCAGTTCCTCAGATGAGTTTCTAATAATCATACGGGCTGCGACTCTCAGTCACACCATTGCCTCAATGGATGTAGACTGTAGAGTTCTTGTATACCAATGAACCGATAATGAAACTGTCGAAATAATTTGTTACTGTTCAACTGCTGCACCTCCTCCATTCAGAGACAGGAGCTGTTACGCAAAGCTTTCATTGCTTGTATAACAAAAAAAAAAAAAATTCACACACGCATATATATCACGTCATTTCTGCGAAAAGACGGAGTTAGCGTGAGCCTGCTCTTAGGCGTAACTTCTGCAAACTGTGATGTGACGTATTTCGAAAATTTAATATATGGCAATAGAGACCACACCATACATTGACTGAACACTGGCCCCTAAGGTAGAAATCGGTACCGCAATTGGGCCTGACTGCCCGGTGCCGCAGAGGCATTTTTATATGTTCACCTATTACTTTTTCATACTTTGTTTAGCTTCTTGACTTCATTCTTTTGCATTCAGTAATGACTGGTAAAGCTGTACATGCTTCTCAAATTTCTATATGCAACAAATTCACAAAAAATATTAATCTTGAAGCGTAATTACGTAAAGTAACTTTTTATGACATACTTTGATATTTGCAGTAGAGCAAAACTATTTCGCAATAGCTTGTGAAGTAAACAGTCTTATTTTGTTCAACAGAAGTTTTCAAATATGTGGTGCGCTGGACGTGTAATGAAATGCTTAGTAAACCGCAGATGAAAATGTGAATGGAATTTATTTGGTAAACGGGCTAAGCGAGATGATCAGAACAGACAGCAGAGCTGAAGGGTGAGACGGAGCAGCTTGCAGACATGAAGTGATAAAGCTCTGGCAGCGGTGACATGATGAAACACTGGCTGTCATGAAGTGGTTTAACGTTGGAAGTAGTGAAGTGATAAAGCACTGGCCGCAATGAAGTGATGTAGCATTGAGCATTGGCAGCAGTAAAGTGATACAGCATTGGTAGCCGTGAAGTGATGCAGCATTGGTAGCCGTGAAGTGATACAGCATTGGTAGCTGTGAAGTGATACAACATTGTAGCCGTGAAGTGATACAGCATTGGTAGCCGTGAAGTTATCTAGCATCTTGCACAGCGAAATGATGTAGCATTGGCAGGCGTAGAATAATCTAACATTGGCAACTGTGAAGTGATGTAGCATTTTTGTTGTTAAGTGATCTACCATTGGCATTTGTGAAGTGATCTAAAATTGGCACCTGTGTAATTCTAACATTGGCAGCTGTGAAGTGATATGTAATGTAGGCCACCATGGAGTAATTTAACTCCGGCAATNNNNTGTAATGGAGGCAACTATGAAGTGATGTAACATAGTCATCTATTAAATCATGCAATGTAGGCAACCATGAAGCGGTGTACAATAGTCGTCCACTAAATTATGTTATGTAGGTCACCATGAAATGATTAAACATCGGAATCCATTAAATCTTGTAAAGTAGGCAACCATGAAGAGATGTACCAATAACATGCACAACATGAAGTGATATAATGCAGACAACCATGACGTGATGTAACGTAGGCAAACACAAAGTGGCGTAATATTCCTAGATAGTAATGTGAAATGGCATGGAGCAACTGTTGATGGTTCCAGTAATGAAGGGTTGTATCAGCACCAAAGTGTCATCTTAGTGTCTTATAGCGGCTTCCCCTGTATCTTTATCTCATGGTTAATTATGCATTTTTAGTCCAAGACTAATGGGGTTTTATTCTGTAGTATTACTGGGATTTAATCAAGTTTTTCAGCATGATTGGGATTTCTTAACCTTCCTTTCCTTCTGGCTATAGGGATTAGCTATACCAAAAACTCTACATACATACATCAATTTCTGAGGTTATTACTGCAAATCCGTCGTTGGAAAAATAAAATCAATTGTATGTGCAATTAAATTACATTACATTTAGTATCTATGTACCAATTTTTTCTATAAAGTTGTAATATTCCTAAAAATTATGATGAATTTTCAATTATTAATAGTTTCCAAAGATAATACACCGCCTACTGAAAAAAAAAAATGATCGTGAACTTAGATTCCCTGCTCTACAACGCATTCCTTACGCTACGATTAAAAAAAAAATTTTGTTTGAGGTCTCTGTGATTATTAGAAATCAATTAATTAACATCTACGTAAAACGACCTCCAGGCCCGATTGCGAGAGGCCCGATTTTGGTGTCCAGTTAATGTATGGTGTAGTATATGATCATGGCAAATGTTCCGACCTAAAACCATCAGTCTACACTAGATAATATTGACGACTGTTGCATAGCAATAGAATCACCAGCTGCACTAATAAGACACAGAGAAATATTTCAAGACAAGTCCGTTCTACGTTGCAACCATTAAATAGGACTAGAGAACAACCCTAACTACATAGGCGTCCACATTGAAACCTCAAATAAACACTTCACAACATCCGTTTCTCAAAAATCAACACATGCAGGTATTTGCCTCAACTATAACAGTGAATGTCCCGATAGTTAAAAAAAATGTACGGTCAAAGCGATTAGTAGAAACTCATTTGAGGAACTGCTTTGCTATTTTACTGGCATTACCGGTTTATAAATACACACAGATAAATGAATTAGAGTTCCGCAAGGCTTCGAGCCCCGGGACTCTCCCATTAGTGTACTTTTTCACAACATTTGGAATAGCCTCACAGCCCAAATTGTTGGTGCAAAGGCTGTGATGAATATATTTAAATATTGCCACAGCTACGGACTCCTCCTCCTAAAATCACAAACTCTTTACCGCTAATGCATCGGAGATCAGTGTAATCCATTATCATTCATACCCCAATCAACTTCAAGTTTCCGAACTCAGAAGATCTACAGCAATAACATTAATCAAGTTTGCACGATCAACTCCTAAGCTGAATTTATGTTCGTTTGTTTTTTACTCCCTCAGTTGTCCAAATGATTCTGACATGATGGCATAGCTTATAGAGGACCGGAGCGTAAGTCCCGGCTGTTCTTTGAAAATGGGCCTATTGTTCCGTCTACTGCCAGCTATCTAATCTAGTGGTTAGGTTACCCGAAACACGCATTGGATTCCTTCACAGCCTAGTATGAGGGATCCGACAAACGACCATCAGCGCCGTAAGATTTATTCTCGCAACCAATTCTCGCTCAACTAGAAGGCAGAGGAACGTGTGATGAGAGCAATGTACAAAATAATACTCGGTGCGTCAATGGCAACGAAAAACTCTTGCATGTTGGATATCACAAGAGCAGCACAATCGATATACTAATTACCCATAATAACCAAGGTTAGCCAAACGGTAAGAGAACTTCAAAGAAAATGGAATGCTCCAACACTGCTGTACAGAAGTATCGTCCCTCGATAGGAAAAGTTCAGATTTATGGATCATGCGTTCCGCATGCTTTAAGTGACGGTAATAAAAATCAACGGGCCACAATCTCTGTCGGATAGGTTGTTCGTTACCACTCAATGGATGGACACAAGCAACTACTTCTTTGCAGAATCGCTACTAAAAACGAAAATTTGCGTCTGTACGTCAATCGTAAATTCTGTGCGCGGAGTTGTCTTTAATACTGATGCAGAATTGAAGGCCTGGTTGGATGAGAGTTTCGAGTCAAAACAAGGAAGTTTTTACCAACGAAGTAGGTATTGAGAATCTTGTTGAATGTTGGGAAAAATTGTAAACAGCGGTGGACAGAATATTATTGCTTAGTTAATTGTTATTTTTGATTGAACCTTTCAGGAACATTTATTTTAAAAAGAAGACAGAAAGAACTTAGTTTCCAACCAACTGTTTCTCAGCAGAAAGAGAAGGAAGGTACTGTACTTAAAATAGACACAAGATTATAAACTAAAAAATTAATCTAACTTTAATTAAAATTATGCTTTACAATATCAGTACGAAAACTGGAGCATTCTGAGAGAGCATACCTCCCCCTAGAGAGATAAAGGTAACAAAAAGTTCAAATTGGTTCTAAAACTATGATTACCTCCGTCAAGGAGGTTACGTTTTCATCGAGTTTGCCTGTGAAACTTTTAGTTTGTGTGTCTGTCACCAAGGTAACTCAAAAAAATTATGGATGAACTTTCACGAAATTTACAGGATTGTTAGATAATATTATGTTAGCAGGAATATAATCAACATTTGGTGAAGATCCGTTTGTCTGTCGCTTGTCTGCCTGCCTCTTTTTCTCAAAGCCATAACTCAAGAAGATATTAACGGATTTTTGTGAAATGTGCATCAGTTGTATATTGTGTGTGCCGTATATTCATAGGCGTGAAATACTGATCCTAGGTTCTGTTGTTGGGCGTAGAGCTATAGTACATCTTAATGTACTGTAGAAAAGTAGTAAGACAACCTATTCGTTTGTTTGATTGTTTGTCTTAGAGTTTATGCTTGTTAGCAAAATAACTTAAAAAGTTATGAAAGGATTGTTATAAAATTTGCGAGAACTGTTAGTAATCTTGAAAGACATACAGTAAATGAATAAGTATTGGTGATGATCGGTTGGTTTCTGTGTTTGACTAACGTTCATCAGAATGTTTGTTATAAGTATAACTAGAGAAGTTATAAACGAATCTTCAAGAAACTTAGAGAAAGCTGTTATTACTTTCAAAAGGCACAAGTGATTCGATTTTGGTATTGGCAGAACGGAAATCATAGCTTAAGAACCAATTTAAATATTTCTTTACCCTTGCTTTGCTTGGCGGAGGTATTGCGCTCTCAGTTGTGCGTGTGTTTTTTTTTTTTTTTTGACAGTAACTACTAACAACTTCTGCTATTTTCTTAAAGATCCGATCATAACATTTCGAGTTATCTTGCTAGCAAGCATTTTGACAGCTAGAGCGCCTCGTGGTGTAAGACCATCACCAGCTGGGAGGGCAAATTCAACGCCTTCATTGTTGATGACCAGCCTGCTCAATGGTTTTCGTATTTTTCACATCTNTATTTTCTTAAAGATCCAATCATAACATTTCGAGTTATCTTGCTAGCAAGCATTTTGACAGCTAGAGCGCCTCGTGGTGTAAGACCATCACCAGCTGGGAGGGCAAATTCAACGCCTTCATTGTTGATGACCAGCCTGCTCAAGAGTTTTCGTATTATTCACATCTCAGTCAATAAACCTGACTGTCTGAAAAAACTAATATTACGACTCAACTCTCTCTCTCTTTCTGCCTCTTTTTGGGTGGGCAGACACCAAATACACCACTGTCATTTTTGATGGCCAGCTAATTCTAGGTTTTTGGCATTGGTCACATCTAGGTCAACCTATCAGATTCCCAACAACAACTATGAATATTGATCAACCCCTACTTCCTCTTTTTGGGCGGACAGACAACTCATGCAAATATCGTAAAATTCTGTCTATAAGTTTTTGAGTTATGGTACCAAGAAAAATAGACAGACAAACCAACAAGCTGTGAATGGATCCTCAACAAGTTAATCATATGTTACCGCTAAAATATCTAATAATCCTTGTGAATTTCAAAAGATCCGTCTATAACTTTTTGAGTTATCTTGATGACAGACAAAGAATCAAGCAGACAGAGAGACAAACACGATAAANCAAGCTGTTGAACGGATCCTCAACAAGTTAATCATATGTTACCGCTAAAATATCTAATAATCCTTGTGAATTTCAAAAGATCCGTCTATAACTTTTTGAGTTATCTTGATGACAGACAAAGAATCAAGCAAACAGAGAGACAAACACGATAAAATAGAACCACCTTATCGGAGGTAATGATGCAACCTGAGCAGAAACAGGCGGGTATAGGAAGAGCATCATCAACATAATGAGACGCAGGTTGCCGCCTGAACACATATCATTTCCACAATACGAGGTTTTGCAAGCACAACATTCTTTGTAACGTTCGTGAGTCCTCGGCCCATTTACTCGGCAGTTACTTATGCTAGAGGCCTCAAGTTCGCCTATTCACATCGAACTTTCAAGATAATATGATCATTTATCCCCTATGCTGATACTGTGCTTGAGTAGAAGTCACCGACGGTTTCTAAATAAAGAGCAAGTAGTACGACTGAGTGGTGGCCAAATGTTAACAATTAACCATTTTCCGGGTGGCAAAAAAAAGTTATGGACGGATTTTGACTAAATTTACGGGGATTACTAGGTTAGAGCAATAACTCAAAAAGTTTTAGATTTATCTTTATGAAATTTACAGGAGTTGTTAGCATTATTAGAAGACGTAAATGATTAAATTTTAGTGCAGATCGGTTGGTTCGTTTGTATGTTTGACTTATGTTTGTCACAATGTTTGGAAGCAGCATAACTCAAAAAGTTATGAACGGATTTTTAAAAAATTGCAGTAACTGTTAATACTATCGAAAGGCACTGATCATTAGATTTTGGAGTTGATACAAAGAAAATCATGGTTTTAGACACCAATTTGAATTTTTCATTACCGTTGTCTTACTTGGCGGATGTATGCGCTCTCAGAGTGCTATAGTTAATAATATTATCATTTGTACCTAAGCACGACCGCCAAGAAAATAAATACAGCAATCTCTGACATACAGTAATTGCAAAAAAAAATAAATAATAATATGATATTCTTTTTAGCGGGGTAGCAATAAGCGAACCTCATTTAATGAAATCTAAAACCTACAGCTGAATTACAGTACTAATGCATACTTTATAAAAGAAGTAAAGACAAGCAACTTTCCGTCTAAGGGACAAGCTTGCCAGATCATTCTGAGCACACAGCCAATCGAAAAACAAGTCGGTAGAACAGACGAAGATAACTGGCGGTAGTCGAAGTTCATACATACAACGGTAGCAACATTCCAACAGAGGGAGAAAGAAAGCATAGAAGCGCCTACGGACTATGTCATTACCAAACATTGCGTGATATAAAACAGCCCTTGTAAGGTAGGGCTAAGAATAACGAAAGTCCGGAATAAAAAGATTTACAGATAACTCATTGCTATTTCCAATGAATTATGCTATTTTCAACTAAAGAAGCACGCTGAGAGCGCATATCTCCAAAAAGCAAAGCGATGTTAATGAAAATTTCAAATAGGCCCTGAATCCAGGATTTCTTTTCATCGTCACCAAAATTTTATCGACGGTCTCTTTGTCGTAACATTCTTAGCCATTTTGCCAAGAAAGAGCAGATAGAGAAACAATCAAAGCAACGGTTTAACGGATCTTCACTAAAAGTTAAAAATCTGTTCATTCCAATATACCTTCTTTCCCGGTAAATTTGATGAAGAATTGCCTTTAATTACGTACAAACTCCGGCATACATGTATGTACATAAACTACTCGTCGGAGGAAATGAACGAGTTATTCTCGGTGTCAGTTTCAGTCGGGCTTTAGCGTTGAATTTTACACGGGAAAGTTGTGTACATACATCGGCCATGTATGTATATGTCATACGGATAACCAGTAAGTATTTCCTCTTGCATATATGTACGTACATCCTACGGACTTGAATAGTTGAGAATTAAATATGTAGCTCCTCGCCATCAAAACCTGAGTTAAATAGGATTGAGATTAAAGTGAACTAGCTCCTCACCAGCACAGCTGCAGCCACGACGACCTCTTTTAGGGTGACGCTGGGATCTATGCCGTCCGTAGGCACCGGATGGACCTCATACACTCTACTGCTGGTGTCCGTAGCATCCGAATGTCGTGGTAATTTCAGTGCTATTGCCCAAAAGAGGAGTATACTGATGCCCCAATAAAGCCTGATCGCCATTGTAAACTGCTTTTCATAGATAAAAAACTTTTTAGGATTCTAAAATATTACGTTAAAGATCTGCACCATACATAATGAACGTTAATTGGTATTAACTTACGAGAAAAATTAAGAGCATATAACAATTCATGTAGCTTCAAAATATTAATTTTTGTTTGCAATGTCATTGCATGAAGCTTTGTTTTTAAAGTGCGCTCTAGTCCTTGTAGAGTAAAGTGCAGATCAAACATCTGCTAGAGCTTAATAGCATCAGCTCCCAAGTATTCGGTATCTCAGAAACATTGTGATATTTAACTAATATAATGTCGACGAATAAAACATTTAACGTTTCGGGATGCAAAATCCCAGAATGAACGCACATCGACAAACCACTTTCTCAAGCAAACACAGATGACAATCGGTAGCAGAATCCCAGACCACAGAGCAGTATTCCAGAGGAGGGAGGATTTAGCAATTGAAGCAGCGACATGTCAACTCTACCGAGCCAAACATTCCCCAAGCACGTCTTGTAAGACCAATCTTCTGCGATTCACGCGAGGCAACCGAACGAATGTGGGGCTCAAACGTCAACTTTGGATCAAAATAAACACTCAAGATTAACACTGAAGTCATCGACCTCAGGAAGTGACACACCATCTAATATGAGAGAGGGAAAGGAGGTCTCACGGTACGTCACATAGACACGAGCAAGGTCTTAGTAATGCTCACACTTAGCCTTATCCACCACCTAGAAAACCAGGAATCAATCACCTTGTCGCGAACAGCCAGCAAAGTAACATCGTCAACGTAACCAACAAGTAAATTATTAACAAGATCAAATAAGTCCGCTGTATATACGATGAACAACAGAGGGCCCAGAACACTACCCTGTGAAACACCAGAGATCACATCCATAAACTCAATCCTCTTCTAATCAACAACTACACATCGACGTCTGCCAGATAAAAATTGACTAATTACCGCCGAAACAGAACCACCAATGCCAAACTGCCTTAGCTCATGGAGCAGCCCAAGGTGATTCATGCGATCAAAAGCAGGGCTAGCCTTAACATTAAGACCTCGGCTGTACCACTTCACACTGTCCTCACCTAGCCTAACATCTGCCAACTGCATAGGCGCTGGCATCCAGCCCCTACCAAGTAGCTCTGTTCATTCACATTTTAGGCTTCTCCCCGACAACATCCATGCTCCCTTAATTGATTTGAAAATGAAGGAAATTCTTTTGATAGGTTGTATATTATAGGTTTTTTATGTATGATGATGAAATTTTGCATTCCGAAATGTTAAATGTTTTGTTCGTCGACATTGTATTAGTTACTTGAGATTTATCTTATATTAGAATTTGTGATATTTATATTCACACCGCCAAGAAGGTTGCTATGCTATAAGTAGAAAACAAGATCTTACTGAATCATCAACTACCAAGATTTTGGTATATCAGAAACATCTTAGTATTTCTATTTATACCGCAAAGTTAAGTTGCTATACGCTGTAAATAGAAGACAAGATCTTGCTGAATTTATAGCAAGAAAAAGCATTTTGCTGTATACTAGTGACAAATAGTTCCGACATCTAGTGAGTGAACAGCATATGTACATGAGTCAACAATGCCAACAGTTCGGTGGGTGTCCTAGAGAGGACAGATTTTCCACTTCGTAAGCTCCGCTCAGTTATAGCAACAGTAAAATTGCGGAAAAAATGAAATGGCATATCGGCTAAAGCTTTGCAATGTGCCCTTTCATTTTTCACCCTCACTCACATATTTGACTAGAGAAGTACTCTGAGGGCCCATACCTCCTCTAAGTAAGGCAATGTCAATAAAATAATGATATTGGCCCTAAAACCAGGATTTCCTTCTAGCATCACCAAAACGGATCATTTGTGTCTCTTGACAGAAACAACAGTTCCTGCAATTTTATTGATTATTCGATCACATTTTTTTTAGTTGTGTTTTGACATCCACTGAGAGAAAACATAGAGTCAAACACACTAACGGACAAACCGATCATCACCAAAATCTGATCATTAGCTCCCACGAACAAGTGATATTGAATCACTGGTTGCTTGTGGCATGATAATAATTTAAATACAGCGCTTTAGAAACCCTTAGTATCTCTACATAGAGTGTTAGCGGTTGTGATACTGAGAGTGTAATAATCGTAAAAACTATAATACTAAAATGACCTTTAGTCTGATCTGGTGGCGATTGTAAAGTGCACTAGTATACTAACTAGTTTTATGACACTTCGGTGATCTTAGAGAAATGTAGTAAAGGTAATGTCATGGACGCTATTCGATGCCCATATATAGAGGTCCAAGGGCTAAATTTTGTGACCAGCAGGAAGGCTAGCTGCTAGTTATGACCACGGTGCATGTAAGCAGTGAAAGTTAAATTATTAAGAACCTGCATATAAAAGTCAATGGAGTATACAAAAACATTTTGTTAATTCAATTTCTTGTAAAATATTATACTATCTTGAGACATGAGCGTCTTTTGTGTCTGGTAGTATATGCGTTTGTATGCATTGGAATGTGCTTGGGAATTCCCGATTTTCTTCCAAATTCCTAGGATTCAGAATCTCCATGTTGTACCGGAATTCAAAACACTACTCTCAAAAATTCAAGCGCTTTTATCCCATTCACACCTGCAAATTATGAGATACCGTACGTCAACAACAATCCATTTAATAACTGCAATTTTTATGCTCTCATTATTAATAGTGATGTGCTAATGCACCATCCCTGTATACACACAGAACGCACCACCCTATATACCGAATTTCTTAGCTTCTAAGAGCCTTAATTTCCTGGGTGGCGAACTGCGCCAGTAAGCAGTACCGGAGTGCAGTAGTTCCATATTCGCGCGCCGGGACGTCGCTAGGTAGACTGAGTTAGTACAGTGCTGTGGCCATGTGAATAAAGTAGCCTTGAGGCAAACCTTCTGCCGACCGCTGCATATTGATTGCCGGTGATATTTTAATACCATTCTTCATTTTTTTCAGATTCGGTAGACATGAGATCTCGGTGTTTGGCTCATCAAAGTAAAGTTACGTTGAACCGAAGAGGCTTGCTGCATTTGGAACTGAAGAAAGAAGGGCTGACTTCGACATTTGAATTATGTTGTAGCCTCAGAAGTAATCCAAAATTTTTAGACGATCTCAAAATCACGATCTCACGGAGTAAGATTGTGTTTTTGGAAGTCTTAAGGCTGACCGACTCACAAATGGTTAAAGCCTGAAACTCAACTCAGCGAGTCAAAGTTAGCGCACCTGCTTGAAGTCAAGCCCACTGGGCGTAACTACGCCTCCCAACCAATGGTGTCTATTCGCAAAGGTGTCACTGAATTAATTGCTACTACTGCCATGTGTCTTCGCTGGCTGGCAGTATTCTCCGGTTATATTTAGTGTAGGATACTAAACACCCATCGGCGTTACTAGAAAGTTAAAAAACGGTGATAGTTCGATACTTGGTTCAGTGAATTGCAATAGTTAATTTGCTGTTTTCCAAACTGAACAATACTGGATACACAGTTTTAAATTATTGAACGATTGAAAGTCTAAGCAGCACGGACGGTGACTAGAAGCACTCGGATGTCAAATGATGGTGACCGTGAACATTTGGAGTCAAATAGTTATGATTCTTACTCATATGATGACTTTATTACTAATTGTCCTACTAATAATGATTCACTAAAAATTTTTCATAATAACATTAGGTCATTTAATCATAATTCTGATGAATTTTTAGCTACGCTCGACCGTATTGGGCTAATTCCAGATGTTCTAGTATTAACCGACACATGGTTCGAACCAGGTCTTGCAGTAATATAGAGGGGTATAACGGCTTCCACACAACAAGGGCTGACAGGCGTGGGGAGGTGTGTTTAATTATATTCGGCATCACCTAAAGACTTTCATTGTAGGTAGATTGTGTATACGAAACGATATTATTGAAACATGTACTGTTAAAATTAGATTGAGCCCTTCCCCATCATTTATTGTTGTGGGGGTGCATCGTCCTCCTGACCGACCTAGTATTACTGACTTTACTAATTTCTTCGCAGTTAACATATTAAGAAATCAGTCTGTCTACACATGTCTATATAACAGGCGATTTCAACATCGACCTACTTAGTCAACCAGAAAATGCTCTGAGATTCGTGGAGTGTACGTACAGTTTCTCTTATATCCCATTAATTACTAAACCTACCCGAGTTTCACCGCAGAATAATACATTGGCTTCCCTTATTGATCATAGCTGGACTAAACAAGTATTACAATTTGAATCAGGAGTGCTGGAGTTGAATACCTAATAGATTTGCCAAATAAGTTTTACAACCGCTCGTTCCGTCAATGTGCAAAACCTGCCATAAACCAAATTAGCCTGAAATGGAGAATTTTGCTGCATTTTAAGGCTTATGAGTTACGACATCTGTAATATTCATTTTAGGACAAACTTCTTCTCTACTTAATTTTTTTATATGTATGACAAATGCTGTCCCATACGTAACAAAACAGTTAATAATAATAATTCTAAGCAGCTGTCAAAACCTGGGATAATTGCTGACTACTTGGCACTCTTTAATCGCATGCATCAACTTTTTAAAGATTATAAAAGGGGGTTTAATAACGCTGAATGAATTTAATCATTTCAAAAATTAAGTTACAAATACTTTATCTATTGGGAAGCGTAGGTATTATCAGAATAAATTTGCAACTTGTTACAATGGCAAAAACAACGGGAACAATATTAATTCACTGATCCGTCCTACTGAACAATAAAACACTCCTACCTTTGATAGGTTTGATAGGTGTATTACACACAGATAAACATTACAATAATGAAAACTTTCTGAGTACATTATACGTACAGTAATATATCTGCATAACCTATAGAAAAGTTGTAGAACTTTTTTGGGTAACAAGTAGTAATTAAACTAATAAAATTGCATAACCTAATCCTTACACCGCTTTTTAAAGGCGTCATTAGACATGGGATCTAATAAGTGTGTTGGGATTCTATTAACAAGTGATACGGTTTGGAAAATAGTTTAACGTTTCTCTACATCAACAGGAATATTTGGGAGATTATGAATGGAGCGTCTCATCTCGTAGTTTTGATAAGGTATGAGAGATCCGTAATATTGTTGAAAGACAAGAGCATGGTTATGTATGAGCGATCGGAAAAACGTAAGAAGCGAATAGTTATACACATCATGAAGTTGCAACATTTGTAAATCGCGGTACATATCATCACGACTCATAAACGGTATATTATATCGAACTCGTTTAACGCGAAATATTCGCCTTAGTATATTATTTTGCAAAACTTTTAGTTTACGAATGAAACAATAAGGGGCTGCACCCCAGATGATAATATTTTGAATTAACAATGAATAAGCTAATGAATAGTAAATTTGTTTCAATGAATCACGATTAACATAATTAGACACTGCATATATTATACCATGAACT